>SJYT01082398.1:19605-57988 GCA_006410635.1 Cephalophus harveyi
TTCTGGACTTATTTCTCCACTGATCTCCAGTAGCATATTGGGCACCTAATGACCTGGGGAGTTCCTCTTTTGGTATCCTATCATTTTTCCTTTTCATACTGTTCATGGGGTTCTCAAGGCAAGAATACTGAAGTGGCTTGCCATTCTCTTCTCCAGTGGACCACGTTCTGTCAGTTAATATAGTATCAGTGTAAAAAATGTTGCCATGAATTTAAAGTTAGTGTTTATTCTAAATAAAAATACAGTGATAGCAATTGCTTTTAACCAAATGTTGAAGGTAAGATATTTTAATTTTTGTATGGATAACAATGAATGTTAAAATATAGTAGAACTAAAAGATTTAGTTTTAAATGATGCCTTTCCTATTTCTGTTGTAGCACATTTTACATTTCTGTTCATATGGCAGAGAAATTCTCCAAAGAAATCTTTTTTAATCTGTAAGTTACTAGATCTATTCAGAAATAAGAAAGGTGACTCCATCACATTTTCCAGTGATTAGGAAAATGGTAGCATTAACAAGAAATTGCAAAGTCAGCTTAATAACTTTGAGAAATTGTCTTATTGATTTTTGTGCTACTTGATTATTGACTATCTCACTTCAACACTTGAGTAAGGTCATTGAGAACAAAAACTCTCTTATTTCATGCTGATAAATTTCATTTATTACAGAGCCTGAAACAGTTCTTGATATATTGTAAGGAACATTGATTCATTGGGAACAGGGTGTATAGTAAGTTAAGTTCTTTTACTTGGGTTGAATGTCCAAATGAAAAGAAAATATGGGGCCAGAGTTGAGATTGTATTTGGAAAGAGGCCAGTGATCATCATGGGAATTTTTGCTTTATCTGACTTTTTTCACTTCCTTAATTATCTTATTTCACTTTGGTTGTAATTCAAAGGCTAAGAGCATAAACATTGTGCAGTTCAGCATTTTTAGATTTCTGTGTCATTGTCGCTCTTTCAGTTCAGTTCAGTTGCTCAGCTGTGTCCACCTCTTTGCGAACCTATGGACTGCAGCATGCCAGACCACCCTGTCCCTCACCAACTCCCGGAGTGCACTCACTCAGACTCATGTCCATTGAGTCAGTATTGCCATCCAACCATCTCATCCTCTGTCGTCCCTTTCCTCTCCCACCTTCAATCTGTCCCAGCATCAGGGTCTTTTCAAATGAGTCAGTTCTTCACATCAGGTGGCCAAAGTATTGGAGCTTCAGCTTCAGCATCAGTCCTTCCAGTGAATATTCAGGACTGACCTCCTTTAGGATGGACTGGTTGGATCTCCTTGCAGTCCAAGGGACTCTCAGGAGTCTTCTCCAACACCACAGTTCAAAAGCATCAATCCTTTTGTGCTCAGCTTTTATAGTCCAACTCTCACATCCATACATGACCACTAGAAAAACCATAGTTTTGACTAGATGGACCTTTGCTGGCAAAGTAATGTGTCTGCTTTTTAATATGCTATCTAGGTTGGTCGTAACTTTTCTTCCAAAGAGCAAACATCTTTTAATTTCATGACTGCAGTCACCATCTGCAGTGATTTGATTTTGAAGCCCCCCAAAATAAAGTCTGTCACTGTTTCCACTGTTTCCCCATCTGTTTGCCATGAAGTGATGGGCTATGATCTTAGTTTTCTGAATGTTGAATTTTAAGCCAACTTTTTCACTCTCTTCTTTCACTTTCATCAAGAGGCTCTTTAGTTCTTCTTTGCTTTCTGCCATAAGGGTGATGTCATCTGCATATCAGAGAAGACAATGGCAACCCACTCCAGTACTCTTGTCTGGGAAATCTTATGGACGGGGGAGCCTGGTAGGCTACAGTCCACGGGGTCTTGAAGAGTCGGACACGACTGAGCGACTTCACTTTCACTTTTCACTTTCATGCACTGGAGAAGGAGATGGCAACCCAGTCCAGTATTCTTGCCTGGAGAATCCCAGGGATGGGGGAGCCTGGTGGGCAGCCATCTATGGGGTCGCACAGAGTCGGACACGACTGAAGCAACTTAGCAGCAGCAGCAGCATCTGCATATCTGAGGTTATTGATATTTCTTCTGCCAATCTTGATTCCAGCTTGTGCTTTATCCAGCCCAGCGTTTCTCATGATGTACTCTGCGTATAAGTTAAATAGGCAGGGTGACAATAAACAGAGGTCAGGGACCTTCACTCTCTATTTAAAAGAAAGAACTGTCTTCTGCTTTGAGATATCTTCTTAACTAAAATCTTCTCCAAAAGGCTTGTTCTACTGAATCTTTGAGTTTGAACATACATAGTTTATACTAACATGAAAAAAAAGATAAGGGAGTGTTCGTCTCCTAATTTAACGTTTGAAACCTGTCAGTCAATATCTATCATTAGGGTTTGTTTTGTTTCATATCATTAGGAGAATTCTCTTGTGGGATTATTTTTTCACATTTAGATGTAGGCTAGTGTCCAAGCATAGAGGAGTGAATATAAATATATATTTCTCTCTCTCTGTGTGTTTGTCTAAAAGAATCCCTTATCTTTGTTTATCACTGACTTAGTACCCCAGATTCAGTAAAACCTCTTACGTTTACTAAAGTCATGTCTTATTTCTCCTGGGCCAGTTTGGCTATGATATCCTTTCTTAAGTCTGTCACACAATGGCCAAAGTGATCCTTTGGTGTAGTAAACTATTCACATCCAAAAAGAAGGTTGTTTCAGTTATTTACTCTTTTCAAAGATTTATTCATCTAAATCTATCTAACTTAAATTAAGAAAAGTAGAATACATCAATATAATACGAAAGGGTATATCAGAAGACTGTCCACATTTTTTTTATATAACAAAAAATGTTAATTTGAACTTCAGTCCACTTGGATAAGCACAGCTAGGTACCAGATGTCCTTACATGATCCCCTCTTCCAGACTATACCTTCTCTGACATTCCTTGAGTTATTCTTTCCTGGCTTAAATGGAAGGCAGAATAATAGCATCATTATATTGGAAAATTTCCCTTCAATGGCCCTTCACATGTCAAATAGTTGTTTACAATTTATTCTGAAGAGTCTTCAGCTTTGTTCCATTACCACAGCATTTAGTTGTTTGGGATTTCTGACAACAAACTTATTTATTTATACTCATGAAACTCATGAAAGTTGTTGGCACAGTGTCATTAGTGGCTGTTCCAACTCTGCCTTGATAAACCATGGAAAATAAACGTCTGTGCTAAACTGAAAAGCACTTGCTTTTACTCATATTTCCAAAAGTGTATTAACCTTAAAATAAATAATAAATAAGCTCATTGACTATTTCCCAAAAGGAACGCTGCATATTAAAAATTGAGATTCAAGTAAGAGAACTGTAAATTTTGAGAAATGTTTTAGGTCATTAATTTAAAAACACAAAGCTACCATCTTTTAAATCTTCTTAAAAAGAAATTTGCAGCACTGTAGTTAAAATATAAATGAACTCCCTCTTAAAGAATCCACCTGCAATGCAGGAGACCCTGGTTCTATTCCTGGGTCAGGAAGATCCGCTGAAGAAGGGATAGGCTACCCACTCCAGTATTCTGGCCTGGAGAATTCCATGGACTGTACAGTCCATGGGGTCACAAAGAATCAGACACAACTGTGCGACTTTCATTTTCGCTTCACTCCCTTAAATAAGAAGGACCAGGCTCCTAAACCCAAACCTACTTTCTGCTCTCGTAACAAATAAGCACTTTTTATTTTGCTTTATAAGTAATTTTTTTGTTTGCATCTGCCTGTAAGTGATGCACCAAAATAGCATTAATAAAAACTAATATTTATGGAGCACTTAATGTGCTCTCAGCTGCACTTAAACCACTTTGCATAGATTTTCTTATTAAGTCATAATACAGTGCTGTGAGTTTGGTTACTATTTTTTTAATAGCTTTTTATTTATTTATTTTTGGCTGTACTGGGTCTTCCTTGCTGCCAGGGCTTTTCTCTAGTTGGCAGCGAGCAGGGGCTGCTCTCTAGTTGTGGCTTGTGGGTGGGCTTCTTATTGGAGGGGCTTCTCTTGTGAAGAGCGAGCTCTAGGGCACGTGAGCTTCAGTTGTTGCAGCTCTCGGGCTCTAGAACACGGGCTTAGGTGCTCTGTGGCATATGAGATCTTTGCAGATCAGGGATTGAACCTGTGTCTCCTGCGTTAGCAGGCATATTCTTTATCACTGAACCATCAAGGAAGCCCTGGCTACTAGTAACTCGCTTTACAGAAGAGACTGAGACACAGAGAGTCTTAAGTAACCTTTGCAAGTTTTTATGGCTATGAAACCATGGGGCCAGCATTCCAACCTGCTAGATTTATTCCAGTGCTTTCACTCTCAGCAAGCACTGTTGAGCAAGCAAGGGTGGGTGACCAGGTAGCACACATCCCAACCCACGGACTGCATTTATAGGGAAGAGTATTTATAGCAGCAGTGACAGAAGTACCGTTCAGTGCCCTGTGATCCAGAAAGGCCTGAGTTAGATCCATTTCATTGATCCTGGCACCACCTGTAGAGTTTTTGCTGTATTTTCTACTTATTAAAATGAAAGTTTATTCTGTACCACTGTGCTGAAAATAATCCATCCTCTATGACTTGAGAATTGAAATTTCAGGTGAAGGAGAACTGGAGTAGTGAAAGATGGAACTGAACTAATTTTGTCTTCATTCATAGAAGGGAGTCAGTAGCAGAGGTCTAAAGAAATTAATTGTAAAAGAGGAAGAGGTCAGGGTGATAATTATGGTGAAGTGGATTGTAATTTGCTCTTGGCAAAAACATAAGTAGTATTTAAAAGAGTGTATGTGGTACTCTATTGTGAAGAAAGTGAAAGTGTTCGTCCCTCAATAATGTCTGACTCAGTACAACCTCATGGACTGTAGCCCACCAGGCTCCATGGAATTCTCCAGGCAGATATTGGAATGGCTAGTCATTCACTTCTCCAAAGGATCTTCCTAACCTAGGGATCAAACCCAGGTCTTTTGCCTTGCAGGCAGAGTCTTTACTGTCTGAGCCACCAGTAATTAATGTGAAGAAAGATATTCTTAAATCATCTTTAAAAAAAAAAGCTGGTAGAATCCTGGTCATCAACTGCAAATGAACTGCATGGCCCAGTGAAATCACAACTGATATAGATGCCAAAACACAGGCTGGACCTTTGCAAATATATAGCTTTTAAAGCAGGAAACAGGTCAATCTATCTATATTTTATGGTGACTGCATTTAGTTCGGATTTCTTCTCTCTATACATACATCTATCTATCTGTATGTCTGTGTTTCCTCTCTCGGGGCAAAGAATTGTATTCACCACAGTATCTGTTTCATGGCATAATCTTATTATTATTCCACCCATACCCTGCTTTCTGTTTTGTTTGTTTGTTTCCTTAGCTTAAAGCTTGGAGCATTTCAGAGGCTTCCACTTGTTCTTCCCAACTATGGCAGTTCTTGCCCTACAAGTCAAGTGCGATCTGTGTCAGTTGTGGCAACTTATAGGGATGTTCAGGCTAATTATACATTTGGCATCTTGGGAAATAAACACTGGGTGGGTCCATGCCCTCAGTGGACCCACTGTGACCTGACCCGGGTCCTAAGCTTCATTTATTGCCTGGCTCTTCTGTATCTTCATACTAATGTGGGACTGTGATGCCACCAAAGGTGCCCCCACCCCATGTTTGGGTGCCATAGCCTGCTGTTATTTAGCTGCTTTAAACTATGTAATAAGCACTCATGAAACTACCAGAAACAAACACCAAGGCCAGCATAACAATCCATATGTGTCATGGTGCCCCCTCAACCACACTTTGTAGTTGGTATGCTGCATTTTCTTGCCTTTTTTAGATAGTTTTATTGCACCTATAGATATTTCATTTTTATTATTATTAATGATCATTGCAGTCTTTTAAATTGTACAAAAACAATTTGATACATGTGAACCTTTTATTTTAATGAAATGATTTATCTATAAATATTAATATTTGCATTTTGTTCTAGTTCATTCTTTAGAATGGGATATACTATTCCATTGTATGGATTTACCTCCATGTGTTTATCAACTTTCTCTCTGATGGACATCATTTCCTGGTTCTTCCTGTTATGAGTAGTGGTCCATACTTAAAGACACACATACTCTGATTTCCTGGAGGGATGTTTATCCTCTTTTTGAGCCCTTTATTTCCCAAAGCGTGATGCATTCACATTCCCATTAGTATTGATGTCCGTGTAGGCAGCTTAGGTCACGCTGACGTTGGCATGCTGAACCTTGTTTCTACCTGCTGTGGCTTGATGCCTGATTGGGGGACAAAGAGGCTGACACTGTGTAGTCAGGGTGCCTCTTCCTCATTCCAGGCCTGTATGCTGCCCTGCCCTCCTCCAGAATGGTGGAGAAGCATCTGCCGAGTGATCAGTGAGCCGTCCCTGGCTCACAGGACTAGACTCCATTTCTAGATCACCCTTTATGTCTTTTCCATGGAGCTTTGGGCCATGATACAGATTAAGAAATCATATAGGAGAAACACAGATATTGCAAATATTTCCATATATTTTTGCTTGTTTTTGTTTTCAAATATTGTAGTTTATTTACATTTCTCCCACCTTCCCTCTCCCCATTGCTACCCACTCATTTGTTTTCTATGTCTGTGAGTCTGTTTTGCATATACCTTTATTTAATTTTGGGATTCCCTGATGGCTCAGACTGTATAGAATCTGCTTGCAGTGCAGGTGATTTTTTAGATTCCACATTTAAGTGATAATATACAATGTTTGTCTTTGACTGATTTCATTAAACATAATACTCTCTAGGTCCATTCATGTTGTTGCAAATGGCAAAAGTTTATTTTTTTTATGTCTGGGTAATATTCATACACACACACACATATACATATACCACATCTTCTTTGTCCACAGTATGTTGATAGACACTTGGATTGCTTCCATATCTTGGCATTACCTCATCTTTAAGCACAGTATTTTCCTGGTAACAGCCTTCAATATTCAGTCTCATTTTTAAGGCATATTAATAAAAGGGATGAGCCTGTAATAACTGAAACTCCTCCATGAGAACAGGATTAATTCTGGGTGAGGCCATCACCCTTGCAAAGATTGCTAAAGCTCATCTTCCTCAGTTAATCTGCTCTTAGTTCCAAGCCTCCTTCTTCCCAGTTCCCCAAACCCTCTCCCATGGAAGGAAAATTTGAATTTTAAAACACAGACAATAATGGAAACTTAAATAGTACTACTAGCTTTGAGCATCAAAGCCTGACTCCACTTGCCATGGTTTCCTATGTGTGCTAAGCAGAAATGACATCCAATCAGGTCAATATGTCTTCATCTCTTTCTTTCTCCTCTCTCTCTCCCCCCATATAAGATAGAGAGTGTCTTGTAGTCAAATGAATTGATTGTAAAATATCTTTTGCTCTAAGGAATATGATTTTCATGATGCATTTTTCTTGGGAAGCAGAGCACTGAGTAGCTTAGAAATTTGTAGCGTATGCATTAAAGAGTTAAAATCTAAAATAAGCCATTTGGGAAGGGCACATGGACCCAGGTTAGCAGTGGGGTTTTCAAGTTTGACTTTTAGACGCCCCCCAGGTGTCACACCCAAGAAAGTGAGGCCAGCTAGGAAGCACATCTAGAGGATCAACCAAACAGCAACCTGGAGCTGACATCTGAGGCAAAATTAGCACATATCACTTTCTAGTGTATTTATCAGAAGTTGCCAGTCTAAACTTTTAGTTTCTTCCCACAAATGACTTCCACTATTAAAATGCACACATTCAGTAACTTGGGCACTACCTTGGCAATCTTAGTCAACTCCCAGCAATATTTCATATGGAGTTACTGAAGTGACATCTCTCCCTTAATTTCAACCTAAACAAAATGGTTTTCATGGAAAGTTGTGCATGGAGTTTTCTATGAGAGCTGGGAAGAAAAAGAGTTCTTTATTTGAGGCATGATGGGCAACATCATCATCATAAACGTGAAGTCTGTGAAAAATATGTATTCCAAAAGAAAATTATTTAACAAAAAGAGATTCTATAGCCTGTGATCTGGGTTTTGGATCAGAATTAGGAATATTCAGATCTTATCTTAACTTTCATTTAAAAGAAATTTAGTTTTTAGTTTTCATTCTGAGAACAAGAGGAAAATTGTAGAGAGAAATGACAATTTTAGTTTCAGGTAGAATTCAGAGAATAAGTGTGGAGCAAGAAGAGCACGTGGTGGCCAGTATCCCAGATTTGGGGCCCACATGTCAGGGTTTGTGCTGTAGGTGCGTGTGGGGATTGCATGATCTCAAGCAAATAAATGAATGCCTGTATCTTTAACAGCAAAGATAAGAATGGTCTTCTCTACATAAAGGTTTTATGAGTATTATGTAAGATAAAGAAAGCATTTGGCCCTTCTAGATCTTCATTAAGGAAGGCAGGGATATATATCACAGACAATATAATTATGAAATATTCAATAAACCATGTGATTTGAGATCTTAAAAAAATAATTGTAAAAGAGTTCTAATATAACATTTCAATTATGACTTGTAGTATAGTTTCCTATAAATAAACTTTTTAAATCTTAAACAAACAAAATTGACCTACTGGAGCATATATTTGCCTACTCCAACCAGTGTATTAGCAAGCAAAGAAAGGGACCCAAATTCATCATCTTGATGAAGAAACATGGAACTGGGGATTTAAGATTATCTATTAATTGCTGACCAGTCTCAGCCTGTTTTTACCTCTCTAGCCCCAGCTTCACCCAAGTTATAGAAATGGACATTTCACACCAAGAGGACTTGATTTATTTAGCGTAACACAGTGGTCAGGAAATTGCATTTTAGAGGATTCAGGGACATTTTCCCAAATGCTGAGAACCAGTGTTGTTTCCCCAGTGCCATTGAATATTTAAATCCCTTTAAAAAATACTAAAAAAAAAAAAAAAACATGGTCAAGTAATTCATGTAATTCTTGTTAGTTCAGTTTCTGCTGAAGATCACTGGAAAAATTGAGAGCCTCCAAAACACCTTTCTCAGAGACTCAAAATTAGGTGTGTGTTAGTGATAGAAAAATCTATTCTACCCTGGAATGAAAGAACCAGATGAATGTTTTGAACTTTGATATAAGAAGAAAAAGATATAAACTCAAATATATTCCCTTATTTCTTCATTTTACTTATAAAATCATTGCTGTTTCATAGTGAAATGTAAAAGCAATATTACAGGCCAAAATAAAGCCAAAATAAACAAAAATGCTGGTTTTACAATATTGTTGATATATCTATAGCTTCAACTAAGTGAGACAGAAAGAAAGAAAAGCTGTCTCACAAATTACCATGGCTTATTGCCTGAAGAAAATTAGTCTACTTTAAGGAAAATCCTGCTGTAGTTAGGTAAAAATGCAACAAAATTTGAAATATAATACCTTGATTCCTGACTGTATTTCTTACAAGTGTTGTCAGTTACTGACTGTGTATATACTTCATTCACCATCTAAGTATGGGAAAATGTATGGAGGGCTCCTCATTTATTATAGATGCTCCCATTTTAATCAAGATATAAATAAAGAAACCTGTGATAATGCTTGAGCTGTCTTTTTTCTTAGTCCCAAGTTAGGAATCACTCTTTTTCTTTCAATGTAATTTTATCCTAATTCAATGTATATGTTTCTCATCTATACAAAGTTCATATTAAATTTTTATAAAGACTTAACTTTTTTGGATCAGTTTAAAGTTCATAGCGAAATTGAAAGGAAGGTACAGAGGTTTCCCTGTGCTACCTGGCCCTGCACATGCAGAGCCTCCCCCTCCACAATGGTATGTTTGTTGCTTTGATGAACCTGTATTGGTGCATCATAGACACCCGAAGTCTGTAGTTTACCTTAGGGTTCACTCTTGTTGTTTCACATTCCATCAATTTGGACAAGTGAAAATTAACCATATATCCATCATTTAGCATAAAGACTATTTTCAGTTCCCTAAAAATCTTCTCATTTAAATTTTTAAAATGAGTATGTATATTAGAAATATATTAAGTAAAAAGTAATATAAGTGATTCAAGGATATAGCAAAGAGTATGGAGATGTGATTTTTAATGACCAGAACTTTAGAAATGATGGGCTTCCCTGATAGCTCAGTTGGGAAAGAATATGCCTGCCTCCTAATGCAGGAGATCCCGGTTCGATTCCTGGGTCAGAAAGCTCCCCTGGAGAAGGGATAGGCTACCCACTCCAGCATTCTTGGATTTCCCTTGTGGCTCAGCTGCTAAAGAATCTGCCTGCAATGCAGGAGACCTGGGTTCAATCCCTGGGTTGGGAAGATCCCCTGGAGAAGGGAATGGCTACCCACTCCAGTATTCTGGCCTGGAAATTCCAGGGTCGTAAAGAGTCAGACACAACTGAGTGACTTTGACTTCTTAGAAATGATATTGTAAGATTTATTATTATTATCATCATCATATTTTTTATTATTACTATAGTTACAGAGCTATTTTACTTCCAAAGATAGGTGTTTGCCAAACTGGAACTCAGGGCCACTATGATGTTTGCCAAAGAGTTCCAAAGGAAAAGGAATGGGCTGTTAATAAGATCATAATAAATTTAGCTCTATTATCTTCAATTCTAGGTCTATCTTATTCCCATTTATCATCTCCTGTTCTTCCACCCTTTCTTATTTTCTATTCCCCTCTGTTATCACCTAGACTATAACTTGTTGACATCATTAACATCATCCCACTTCATTCTATTCTTAAACATCTGTCTGTAGATTGTCTATGAATCCAGCACTTTAAAAAGAAGGGATGTGTGTACTGTTGCAGTCACTATTTTATTTTTAAAATAAAATTATTTAAATGAAAATATAATCATACTTTTTCTAAAACTGTTGCTATATGCTTATACATAAATTGGTTCTGTTTTAACATGAAGACATATAAGAAAATGCTTTCAGTGATGCTGGAAAAAAAATATCAAAGGTTGCTTTCTTGTTTTGTCAGATTCTAAGCAGAACAGATTTGAAACCATTGAAGATCTTTTTTAACAGAAAACATTTGAAGTTTGCTAAAAATTTCTCGCCTAATACTTTAGTAAAACCATGTTGTGAATATTTAGTAGTAGACTTAGAACATTAATTCTACTTAACAAACTCAGAATACAACTATTCATAAATTAGATTATCATAATTTTTTTTCTCCCACATGGAATATTTTTCCTTAATTTACCATGATAGAAAAAAAGAATATTTTTATAATCAACTAACAAAAGCAGGAAGTATAGCATTCCGGCCTTTGTTTGCAACTTGATTTTACATTTTA
The DNA here is from genome assembly GCA_006410635.1 of Cephalophus harveyi. Taxonomy (NCBI): domain Eukaryota; kingdom Metazoa; phylum Chordata; class Mammalia; order Artiodactyla; family Bovidae; genus Cephalophus; species Cephalophus harveyi. The sequence continues at coordinate 30,866 of SJYT01082398.1, forward strand.
AAATATTCCCTGTAGCTTCAAGATGGAAAATGGGATTTTTTGATGGGTTTGTTTTTTTTTTTTTTTCCAAAAGAATATAATGTTGCATTTTACATATAAATCCTGTATACTACTATGGACACTCTATTTGTAATGGCTAGTTAATTGTTAATATTTCTCTCTGGAATCAAGAAAGTATGTGGCTCTCATGAGTAAAATGTGTTCTAGAATATGCTTCTCTTTAAGAAGTTAATTAAAATTCATTGTGTTTTCCTTTTGGGACTATTGCTGTATTATGCCTCACAATTGTCTTTATTATTTGCATAACTTGTGAACAGTAGGGATGAGATGAGGAAGAAAGGAAAGAGGAAAGTTGTTTTGCCTTCAGTCTTCATCCCTCACCACCAGGCTGTGTATAAGAGAGATGGGATGGTGAACTTGATTTGTCTGAAAAATTGCATTTCCAGAGTTTGAAGGGCAAAGGATACATGAGTTTCCTACCTCCTAGGTGAGGACCCCACAAAAAGGAGAGGGGTTGAGTGGTTTTGAAAAGGGCTCCTGCCACACAGATTCCTGTAGGGTAGGTGATCCTAGCCTGGGGATGAACTGTCAGAAAGCTGGGGCTGATGAGAGAGCTACAACTGGTCATATAGAAGAGGTATCTCTGGGATCAAGGGTGAAAAATGAGAGAGCCTCAGCACTGAGAGGTCTCCCAAAATATCAGCAGAAGTATTAGGCTTTGGATTCCTGATGCCAGAATCATTCATTCAGAAAAGTATTTATTGAGTTCCTAGCACATTGCTAGACCCTGGGGATTGCGTAGTGAACAAACAGATAAAAATCCTTTCTCTCACGCAGGTTACATTATAAAAACAAGGGACAAACAAGAAACAAATAAAAATCTATCAGTCTGTCAGATGTGAGAAAAACCATCACAGAATCAAAGCAGGGTGAGAATGAAGATATGAAGGATCTGAGGGGGAAACCATGGCTGTCTGGGGAGGCAAATTCCTAATAGGGACCGCCAGTGAGCGGCTCTGAAGCAGGGGTGTGCCTGAGGGATAGAGAGAACGTTCAAGAGGCCACTGTGGCTGGCGCACAGCGGTAAGGGGGACACTAACTGGGAAATGACAGATTTAGAGATGCAGTCTGGTGCCATACTTTGTGGGGCTTTGCACGGTAAGAACTTTGGACTTTCTCATTCACTCACAGTTCAGTTGCTCAGTCATGTTTGACTGTTTGCAACCCCAAGGACTGCAGCATGCCAGGCTTCCCTGTCCACCAACTCCCGGAGTTTACTTAAACTCATGTCCATCAAGTAGGTGAATGCCATCCAGTCATCTCATCTTCTGTTGTCCCCTTCTTCTCCTATCTTCAATCATTCCCAGCATTGGGTCCTCTCAAATGAGTCAGTTCTTTGCATCAGGTGGCCAAAGTATTAGAGTTTCAGCTTCAGCATCAGTCCTTCCAATGAATATTCAGGACTGATTTCCTTTAGGAGGGACTGGTTGGATCTCCTTGCAGTCCAAGGGACTCTCAAGAGTCTTCTCCAACGCCACAGTTCAAAAGCATCAATTCTTCGGCGCTCAGCTTTCTTTATAGTCCAACTCTCACATCCATACATGACTACTGGAAAAACCATAGCTTTGACTAGATGGACCTTTGTTGGCAAAGTAATGTCTCTGCTTTTTAATATGCTGTCTAGGTTGGTCATAGATTTTCTTCCAAGGATCAAGTATCTTTTAATTTCATGGCTGCAGTCACCATCTGCAGTGATTTTGGAGCCCCAGAAAATAAAGTCTCTCACTGTTTCCATTGTTTCTCCATCTATTTGCCACGAAGTGATGGGACTGGATGTTTTTTGAATGTTGAGTTTTAAGCCCACTTTTTCTCTCTCCTCTTTCACTTTCATAAAGAGGCTCTTTATTATGTTGAGGTTTGACAGAAAACAACAAAATTCTGTAAAACAATTATCCTTCAATAAAAAATAGATAATTTTTTAAAAAGAGGTTCTTTAGTTCTTCTTTTCTTTCTGCCGTAAGGGTGGTGTCATCTGCGTATCGTAGGTTATTGATATTTCTCCCAACAATCTTGATTCCAGCTTGTGCTTCATCCAGCCCAGCATTTTGCATGATGTACACTCCATAGAAGTTAAATAAACAGGGTGACAATATATAGTATAGATGTACTCCTTTCCTAATTTGAAACCAGTCTGTTGTTCCATGTCCAGTTCTAACTGTTGCTTCTTGGCCTGCATACAGATTTCTCAGGAGGCAGGTAAGGTGGTCTGATATTCCCATCTCTTTATAAATTTTCCAGTTTGTTGTGATCCACACAGTCAAAGGCTTTGGCATAGTCAATAAAGCAGAAGTAGGTGTTTTTCTGGAACTCTCTTGCTTTTTTGATGATCCGGTGGATGTTGGCAATTTGATCCCTGGTTCCTCTGCCTTTTTAAAATCCAGCTTGAACATCTGGAAGTTCATGGTTCACGTACTGTTAAAGTCTGGCTTGGAGAATTTTGAGCATTACTTTGCTAGTGTGTGAGATGAGTGCGTTTGTGCAGTAGTTTGAACTTTCTTTTTCATTGCCTTCCTTTGGGACTGGAATGAAAACTAACCTTTTCCAGTCCTGTGGCCATTGCCGAGTTTTCCAAATTTGCTGGCATACTGAGTGCAGCACTTTCACAACATCATCTTTCAGGATTTTAAATAGCTCAACTGGAATTTCATCACTTCCACTAGCTTTGTTCGTAGTGATGCTTCCTCAGGCCCAGTTGACTTTGCATTCCAGAATGTCTGGCCCTAGGTGAGTGATCACACCATCGTGATTGTCTTTGAAATTTAGAGTTCTCAAAAAGGGAGCCAATGGAAAATTTTGAGCAGAGGAGTGACATATTCTGCACTCCATTTAAAAAAAGATTTGCTCGGCTGCTCAGTGGTAAAAAGATGAGAAGGGAACAAATATGAAAGCAGAGAGACCAAGTAAAATGCTCCTGCAATAGTCTCCTTGAGGTTTGATGATAGCTCAGAGCAGTTTATTGGTAAATGTGATTGAAGAAGTGGCTGAATTCCATGTATTTTGAAGGCTGAACCAGCAGAATTTGTTGACAGTCACTCATGAGGCAGGATAAGAAAAGAATCAAGTAGTTCCAAGTTTTTTGGAACGGAGATTTTAAAAGTTGCCATTAACCGAGATGGAGAACATCTGTGGGTGGAACATAGTTGAGTTGACAGTAGATACCAGGAGTTCAGCTTCAGATGGTTAATTTGAGACCTCTGTTAGACACTCAGATAGCCATCTGGAGTTGCGTATATGGGTTAAGTTTCAGGGCAAGGTCGAAGCTGACAGTGTCAATTTGAGTCTTTGGTGTATAGCTGATATTTGATGCCATGAGAACAGAGGAGATCATGAATGGATCATTCTGATAGAGAAGAACCCAACAGCTAAACCCTGGAACACGACAGCATTTAGAGGTCCAGGAGATAAGAGAAAACCAGCAAAGGAGACTGACAAGGAAATATCTGTACAGTGACACCTCCACCAACCACGTAAAATCTTTGTTACCAAGACCTGTCCTCTCTCCTCCCCATCACAGCATTGAAAGAGCTCATAGTAGGTGCTGTCTAGGGAGGAAGGAATTGAAAAGAAAGGAAAAAAAGACAACCACATCTCCTCCACTGCTGAAAGTTCTCAGCTTTAGCAGACTCAAACTTCGGGAGAAGAGAAGCTTTGATTGGATGAAAGATTAGAACTACGGGGTTGTTGGATTTGAGTGGACTCGTTATTCATCTGAAAATGGTAGGAAAGCCTGAGGGCACTGCCTGAAATTTTCTAGGATAAAGAAAGAACTGTTCAAAAGAAAATGTGCAAAATGGCAGTAGGAGAAATACTAAAGTTGCTTTCTGCTTGCACCCTTGTGGTTTCAAATCTCATTACCACATATTCTCAGTTTATTTGAAAACATTTCCAACTTCATGACTAAGTCTACATGCAAAAGTTCAACTTTTGCATAAATCTTCAGACAGAGGCTGTAATTTAAAGAAAAGGGAATTTCAAACGAGAACGTCTTTCCAAGTCTCAGTGAAGACCCCGGACGTGCTTTAGTGTCCTTGAGAGTTGTCCAGGTTGCTTGCTGTGGATGAGCAGCAGTTCTGCCCTGTAGCATTCAGATACACTGTGTGCCCGTGTCTGTGCTCTGTCAGCCCAGTTAGGGTGTGAGCCCAGTGAGGTCCACTCAGTCTTGGTGAGTTTTCCCAGTCAGCTGTCTTGAATTTAGCCCTTTGCACAGAGAATGCTAGCGGATGAGTTGTTGCATTTATGCAACTCCATCACCTCCTTAAGCAAATCAAACTGTGTGCTTCACAGGCTAAGTGACTCTTAGGAGTGAACCCTGTGTACTCATCTACACAACCCCATCTGTGCACATACACGGATATGTCTGTGCCATTTAATGTATGTACAGTTACATATTGAATTTAAACTGGATATATTAATATATAAATGTTATCTGTCAGGTCAATAAGGAAATCAACCAAACTCAGGAAAATACAACTGTAACAATTCAAAGATCAACTTTCTTTAGAAGAATTACATGTAGTGTGTTTCTTAGTAACTGAGAGTACCATTTTTGTTGAATTTATTTCCTTTTATGGTAATAAGTATGAAAAGCACAGAGGCTAATGAATATTTATACAATAATTCTGTAATGTAAAGTAGGACATATTTTCACTTAATGCCATTTATTTAGAAAATATGGAATAAGTACCTTGATGCATCATTAAATTATTGGTGAAATCAAGATTTCTTAAAGTTCCTACTGCATTATGCCAAAGTACATTTAAAAATCCTGAGGGTTTTATGATTACAATGTTTAAAAAGAAAAATGGTAACAGAAAATATTAAATGCTTGTGTCTTTGCCAAGTCCAAATGGTTATAGTAAATTTAACTTTGGAATTTCCTGACTTTTATGTTATTAAAATTATAGGTTTTACTCAACATTAAAAGAGTCTTTCAATTTAATTTTCCTATATTAAAAAATTTTTAAGGTAGTTGTGGAGGGCAGACAGAATTGGAAGAAAGATTCTAGAAGACATGGTTTAAACAGTTCATCCCTCAATTGTTAGATATATATATATATATTTTTATAGAAGCTCAGTGTCATCCTTTAATCCTTCAGTATTTTGCAACTTGTAAATAATTTGGTCTTATTTGTCTTGGACTAACAAAGGGTAACAAAATATTTCCACCCTGAGTAAATAAAAAAAGAAGAGAAAGAGAAGGAAAAAGCACCGCTGGTAAATAGTTAAACTTCCCAAGAAACTTGGGGATGCAGACCAAAAATTTAGACTCATGTTGTTCTACTCTGTTATCAGAAGTCTTTATGTATTTTGAAATAGAAATAGCTTTCCAATTGTTATGTCAGTTTTAAAAACACTATGATGGAATTGCCTCTTGCCGCTATTGCTTCATGCCTGAGTTACTCCAAATTAGTGTTAATATTTAGAAAGATGCAGTATTGGTTTCAGACCAAAAAGGCACCATGGATTACATTGCTACAGTAGTAGAAGACAATGCTATTATTTTACCTTAAGTGGACAAAAAAGCTCTTTTAATATGTAAACGGTTCCTTTGCTGCCTATTAATGTTATCACACAGAGTATTTTAGATATACTTCTCTAGATCAATCACTAGAGGAAAAGAGACAAAGAAAGTATATATAATCATACTATAGTAAAACACTGAATTAAAATAAAGATATTGATATTACATAGTAGATAACAGGCTTCCATCCTCTGTACATTGGATTTACAGTGGATTGTGGTGTTTTCCATGATCCTAAAAAATACCCTTTCCTTTCCATCTTTCCCTTAAGCCACTGCCCTCTTTTCCTTCCTTTCATCTCACACTTTGGAATTATCTGTAGTCGTTCTCTGCTTTCTTTCTTCTGACTCTGGAACCCACTGTAACCTAGTCAACTGAAACTGTATTTCAACCAGCTCAGTAGGAGGGCTTTTCTCATTCCTTACATAACCTGCCCTCCCTGCCAAAAAAAGAGAAAAACAATACCTGTATGCCCTTGGCTTCCAGAAATGGAACCTAGACCACCTTTGTATGCAGCTGCATGCCTGTGTGCTAAGTCACTTCATGAATGTCTGACTCTGAAAGCTTATGGACTGTAGCCTTCCAGGCTCCTCTGTCTACGGGATTCTCCAGGCAAGAATACTGGAGTGGGTTGCCGTGCCCTCCTCCAGGGGATCTTCCCCACCCAGAGATCGAACCTGTGTCTCTCATATCTCCTGTATCGGCAGGCAGGTTCGTTACCACTAGCTTCACCTGGGAAGCTCCTGTGTAGCTGTGTACCAGGCATGTATGCTTTGGATGCCCCACAGTTGGCTCAAGCTCAGCATGCACAGACTGAGTCTCTAGTTCCACTACACCCACTCAATGTGTACTTTACCGGCATTTCTCAAATAGCTTATCTCAGTGATTGGCCCAAAGTGTAAATCTGGATAGCATTCTTAATACCGCCCTTTGCTGACACAACCGTTTTATCACCAAGAATTTGGATGGATACTACATCTTAAATGTATTTTGAATCTATCCACTTTTCTCTATCTTTATCTTGGTTTCTTTTCTGGATTACTGAGACATCTTTTTTTGATGTCTTGTTCTACACAAGACACTTGTTCTACTCCGTCTTTTTTCCATGTTACAAGCACAGTGATCTTTCTAGAACACAGATTTGGTCATGTTCCTCCTGAGTGTCCTGTTCTCAGGACATAGTTTCTCACATTACCCTCTGCTTGCATCTCTACACTGTGATTCAGGCACATTCACATCTACTTGTTTCCCAAATAAACCGTGCTCTTTGTTGCCTTGTCTTTCTGTCATCTTCCCTCTCTTGGATAACAATGCGCCATTTCATTTTCATAGCCTGGTTTAGACCTATTTGTCTCTTATGTCTGTCACTTTTCTGTGTAACTCTCCTGACCCATTTTTTTTTTTCCTGTGCATTCCTATGTTATCTAGTGCCTGCCCTAGTATTTATCACACCATATCTTCATCAGGGGTAATTCTGATCTCCTAGCCATCACAGCCAGCCTCTGGGGAAGGAGTCCAGCAAACACTTGGTTTCAGCTGTACTCACAGCTTAGTGATTCTATTTCTGGTCCAAGGAAATGTTCATCGTATTTTGAAACCAGCTGGCTCTTTCTGGTTTTCTTTTTTCTTTTTTTTCCTTTTTAAATGTGATCTGTTACTGTTCTGTGTTTGGAACAGAAGGGGAGTACCAAAACATCCTGACTAGAGGTCAAAATCTGCGTGTTTAATAAGCTGTCCAGGTGATTTTTCTGCACATTTAAGTTTTGTAACATCTGCACTCGCTATTTTATCCTATCAAGAAGACCGAAGCTGTTTGACATGAACTTACTCAACCTCAGATTCCCTCTATTACTACATCCTCATTTTCCATTTTCCCTGCATCTGATGAAGTATCTTCCCTTCTTTTCCAGAGTAAAATGTTCTGCTCCACACCTAATTCCATCACCTTTCTAACTCTTACTACTGATATGTAAGTTCACTTTTCTAGCTTTTATCTCTTCTTTTTCCCAACTCTTCCTCTTTACCTATGATCAGTTCAGTTCAGTTCAGTCGCTCAGTCGTGTCCGACTCTTTGCGACCCCATGAATCGCAGCACGCCAGGCCTTCCATCACTAACTCCTGGAGTTCACTCAAACTCACGTCCATCGAGTCTGTGATGCCATCCAGCCATCTCATCCTCTGTCGTCCCCTTCTCCTCCCGCCCCTAATCCCTCCCAGCATCAGTCTTTTCCAATGAATCAGCTCTTTGCATGAGGTGGCCAAAGTACTGGAGTTTCAGCTTTAGCATCATTCCTTCCAAAGAACACCCAGGACTGATCTCCTTTAGAATGGACTGGTTGGATCTCCTTGCAGACCAAGGGACTCTCAAGAGTCTTCTCCAACACCATAGTTCAAAAGCATCAATTCTTCAGCACTCAGCCTTCTTCACAGTCCAACTCTCACATCCATACATGACTACTGGGAAATCCATAGCCTTGACTAGACGGACCTTTGTTGGCAAAGTAATGTCTCTGCTTTTCAATATGCTATCTAGGTTGGTCATAACTTTTCTTCCAAGGGGTAAGCGTCTTTTAATTTCATGGCTGCAGTCACCATCTGCAGTGATTTTGGAGCCTAAAAAATAAAGTCTGACACTGTTTCCACTGTTTCCCCATCTATTTCCTAAACATCATTAACACAACCTCTCTTCCACCTCTTTGGTCACCTCTCACTATGCCATTTTTATTCTGAGTTTTTTCACTGTTCATTTGTGCTCAGTTGTGTCCAGCTCTTTGCGACCCTGGTATGTAGTTGAACCTTCTAATTGTATCTTCTACTCCTTATAAATACCCTCTGCTCTTGGGAAACTCATCCATAGTTTTTGGCTCACAGTTTTTCCCATCTCCTCTGCATGTTTCAATTCTGTCCCGTTCTTTAGGATCCTTTATCAATGACTATGTCCTCCAGTAACTTGTTTCTCATACTTTAATTGAGAGAGTATATTGTTCATCTTCTCTGGTGGGATTGTGCCTTGTTTTAAATTTATCTGCTTAATAAATCATTAATTCATGATGGTTAGAGATTACATATAACATACATGTGACAAATCAAAGGCCTTTAATCAGCAATTACTTGATAAGTTCACGAATGAATGGTAGATGCTCAAAATCTATTTATTTGGTTTAAAGAAAGAAAAATTGAGGCTTTCAAAGAATGAATACCATTTTCATTAGAATCTCTTATGAATATAGATGCAGATATCTTCCAGACACTGTAAAGCACACTAAATCCAGTCGCATATTGATTATAGATTATTATCAGTTAGGATTTATCCCAGGAATGCAAGTTGGTTCACCATCTGAAAACCAAGTAATATAATGTAAGTAGAATAAAAGACAAAAGCCATATGATCATCTCAATACATGCAGAGAAAGTATTTGAAAACTGACACCCTTTCATGATAAAAATGATCAACAAATTTAGAATAGAAGGGAACATTCTTAACCTGATAAAAGGCATATATAAAAAAACTACAGCTAACATCATACTAACTGGCAAAAGAGTCAATATTTCCCTGAAGACCAGAAATAAAACAGATGTTTATTCTCACAACTTCTGTTCAACTTTGTGGTGGAGGTTCTAACTAGGGCAGTTAGGAAAGAAAAGGAAGTAAAAAGTATCCAGGATGGAAAGGAAGAAGTAGAACTATGTATTTGCAGATGATATGTGTTTAGTGGATAAAGGATCAACTAAAACAAGTAACGTATACACTAAAATGGAGAAGATATCCTCTAAAAACTCTTTAAATTTAATAAATGGTCAGCAAGGTTGTCGTTATAGAATGTCAACATGTAAAAATGAATTGTACTTCCATACATTAGCAGTGAACATTGTGAAAATGAAACTTTATGTATGAAATGAAAATTATAGGATCAAAAGAATAAATGCTCATGAACAAATATAATGAAGTGAAAGACTTTACACTTAAAACTACCAAACCTTGTTGAAAGATGTTAAAATCTAAATAAAAGGAAAGATATCCCATGTTTGTAGATTGGAAGACTAAATATTAAGATGACAATGTTCCTCAAATTGATACATAGGTATAACACAATTACTGTCAAAATTCCAACCTTTTTTTAAATACACAGTCTAATCCTAAGGTTCATATGGAAATTTATATGTAAATCATGTATCAGATATGGGATATATATATATAAAGAACTCATACAACTCAGTTATTAAAAAACAAATAACTTCATTTAAAACTGGGCAAAGTAATAGAATAGATATTTCTCCAAAGTAGATATATAAAAGCAATAAGCATGTTAAAGTGTGCTCAACATTATTAGTCATTACAGAAATGCAAACCAAAGGTAGGATGTGACACCATCCCACATCCTTAAAATAGTAAAGGTAATAACGATTGTTGGCAAGGATTGTGGAGAAATGGGAATCCTCATACATTGCAAGTGAGAGTGTAAAATATTCCAGCTGCTTTGGAAAGCAATTTGATAGTTCCTTAATAAGTTAAACATAGAATTATCATATAACTCAGCAGTACCACATGAGATTAAATCATAGGTCCACAGAGTAGTTATACTGAAATGTTCATAGCACCTTTGCTTGTAATAGCCCCAAAATGAAATTAATTAAAATATCCATCAACTGATGGATGAATACATAAAATGTGGTATATCCATACAGTAGAATATTATTTGCAATTAAAAAGAATGAAGTTCTGGTATATCCCACAACATAGTTGAAATTTGAAAACGTGATGCTAAGTGAAAGAAGCCAGTCATGATTCAAAGCCAACCTTTATTTTATGGTTATTTTATATGGAAAATGCCCAGAATAGGCAAGTATATAGAAAGAGCTTATTAATTAATTGTTATAGATCTAGTAGTTATAGATTAGCTATTGCCTAGGTCTTGGAGTGAGGTAGGGAGAGTGACTGCTAAAGGGGTAGAAATATTTTGGCAGGAATAAATTAAAATTGTAGTGATGGTTGTACAATCATGTAAATACCAAAAACTGTTGAATTTTGTACTTTAACTGGATGAATTACCATGCGATTATTATATTTCACTGAAGTTGTTTATAAATATATAATGAAATTTTGAGTAGAATTGATAGGTATCATCCTTTCAGTACCCAATTAATTTTTATTTTATCATTTTGAAAATGCCTTTTGTCCCTGTAAAAGCTTGAAATAGCTTTATTCTATGTAATATTTAGTGGTAAGTTTTCCTAGTTTTGGGCTTCCCTTGTAGGTCAGCTGGTAAAGAATGCCTGCGATCAAACCTCAGTTTGATTCCTGGGTCAGGAAGATCTGCTGGAGAAGGGATAGGCTACCCACTCCAGTATTCTTGGGCTTCCCTGGTGGCTCAGATGGTAAAGAATCCACTTGCAATGTGGGAGACCTGGGTTTGATCCCTGAATTGGGAAGATCCCCTGAAGAAGGGAAAGGCTATCCAGTCAGTCCAGTATTCTGGCCTGGAGAATTCCATGGACTGTATAGTCCATGGGGCCACATAGAGCCGTACATGACTGAGACTCTTTTCACTTCACTTTCCTAGTTTCTAATAGTATGTTAAATAAAAATTCAATGTATGCATAAGAGAAATAATATTTACCTTTTTTCTATACTAAAACAAAAATTATATGGAATTAGGCCAAATACATGTGGTTCCTCGGCATGGATGGAAAGAAAATATTGTATAAGCACTTTTTAAAAAACAATTTATTGTTTTATTTGTTCTAAGTTCTCTGTAACATAATTGTTACATGGATTCTGCTTTTATGTATGACATGTACATATTGGAACTGACAGAATCTCTAGGGCAGTGTTCTTAGAATTCAGTGATATCTGAGATCACACTTAGCACTACTTACCAAATTATTCATTATATCTGCTTAGAGTAAGATTTACAGAAAATGTTGTAAATGTTGGTTGACAAATATGAGGTTATGTGGCTTGGCAGTCAGAAATCTGTCAGATGGTTTTGCTTAGATCTAATTTTCTTAAAAAAAAAAAAAGAAGAAGAAGTCTGTGTTCCATTTAAATTACCGAACACTTTCCAATCCTCCTTTTTCTTTATCCTGCCATGGCACACTTCAGGTCCCCTCCTTTCTGACAGAGTTCTTCCTTACCCGCCTCCCATCATCACACTCTTAATCTGACCTTTCTGATCCTTGCTCCCAGTCTCCTGCGCTGGCTTCTGTTCTTCTGACTTTCCCTTGGACGGTGGTGGTCCTCAGAGTTCCCTCCTCAAACTCAATTCTTTTCATATATGTGTCTTCTTTGGAAATCTCATTTATTGCTACAACTTCAAAAGCAATCTTCAGACTTGGTGATAAACCACAAGTATACATATTGACTCCTTACTTTTTTACCAAGTTTCAAATGTTTAGCTGTGTAGTTGGAATTTCTGCTTGTTTCTCTCAAACTTTTCATATTCAGAGTGTCCCAAACTCAGCTGAGCCTCAGAATGTGTTCTTCCCTGGGTCCTGTTTTCTGTTAATAGCACTACCATTGGCTCCGTTCTCAGTCAAACTGTAAGTCTGAGATACTTATCCAGGGGCAAAGTCCTGCTGAATTCTCCTGGAATCTCTTGAATATGTGTTCTCTCACTCATCATAAAGCTTACTTAAGGTTCTCATCATTTATCACTGGGTTATTTATCATTTATGTACATTAAGGGCTTCCCTGGTGGCTCAGAGGTTAAAGCGTCTGCCTGCAATGCGGGAGACCTGGGTTCAATCCCTGGGTCGGGAAGATCCCCTGGAGGAGGAAATGGCAACCCACTCCAGTATTCTTGCCTGGAGAATCCCATGGACGGAGGAGCCTGGTGGGCTACAGTCCAAAGGGTTGCAAAGAGTCGGACACGACTGAGCGACTTCACTTCACTCACATGTACATTAAACAAGAGGATTGTCTTTCTGATATATCGATTTCCTTGTGTAATGTTCTTATTTAGTTTAAACCTCTTCATAAATACCATATATTATTTCAGAAAAAAAGCCTAAGTTTTTGGGAAGGCTCTCCAGAGTTCAGCATATGGCTAACTAGCAAAGCTTATATTTGTCATTTTCCCAGTCATGCTGGTACACTTTCCATTCTTTGTGCTGCACTTTCAGATTTTTGTTACTTTCTAAGGCTATCTGTATTCCCGGCTTCCCAGGTGGCACAGTGGTAAAGAATCCACCTGGAGTGCAGGAAGACTCAGGTTCAATCCCTGAGTTGGGAACATCCCCTGGAGTAGGAAATGGCAACCCACTCCAGTATTCTTGCCTGGAGAATTCCGTGGACAGAGGAACCTGGCGGGCTACAGTCCTGGGATTGCAAAGAGTCGTACATGACTGAGCAACTGAGCAGTCACACACACCCAAAGCTATATTCCACTTGCTACAGTAATTAGTTCAGGACTCTGGGCCTTATGAGCCCATTTTTCTGGCTATAGGAATAATTCAAAAGGGTTAGTATGTGACTCAATTCAGGACACTAGGAGAAAAGGAAAGATTTGCTGAAAGCTCCTGGGGAAAAATTCGCTTCCTCTTAGGAGTGAGCCACTGTTCCAGTAAGAGACACCTTCTCTTACTCTAGATGTCCTAGTCAAAGATCTAGCCTAGAACTGCTATAGCCATTTGCTCCCGTCAGGGAAGACGGCATTAAGGATGTGATCAAAGCCAGAGGAGGGTATAGGTGAGCAGATCTATTTTTCATATAGAAATCTTAAATACTTTACTGAGAGCCTTTTACATATAATTATTTTGAAGCTGACCTTTTAAGGTTCTTACTTAATTCTAAGGAAGAAACGTGGAGTTTTTGCAAAATAAAATATTTAACACAAAACTCACAGATTTAATCTTATTCCATGTGTTCTTCTGTGTTCCAGGGTTTTTTCTTTCTGCTTGAATGAAAAGTCAAACATCTTTCAATTTCTACTCTTTCTGTTGTCAGAAAGGCTATTTGGAAGTAGAGCACAAAGAAGTACTTTATTATGAAAGGAAATGCCTGAAAACAAGAGTAAATGCTTAAATGAAAGACTTTAAGGATCCTGATTTTTAAGAATTTGGCTTAGTCTTAGGTTCCATAAGTGCCTTGGTTGTTGGCATACCTTTAGACGTAGGAGGATCAGAAAGTAAGCTTTGGTTCTTCACTTTTGTAGTGCTTGCTGCTTTACTGTGTGTGGTTTGCTTTTTCTGTCTTCCTTATCTAGACGTGATTATCAATTTATCTGGTGATCACAGTATAGCTGTTCTAGTTTCCTTTCTCTTCTGAATCTACATTCAGTTTTATTAAGATGCCCCACACTAAGATAGCAACACAAGATTCAACAGACCCTAATTTTGCACATATGGTTTTATTTTGTTGGATTAAAGCTGATGGTAACTCTTTCACCACGTTATATGTTTGGTCCTCATGTAACCAATTCATGTTAGAATTCTGGACTCTCTAGGGGAATTGATAGATTATGATTTGTACCACTGTGCCTTCCGTGGCTAACTGTTAAGCCTCTAATGAAGATATTATTTTAGAGACTGTCTGAATCTGGCAATATTTTTGAATTAGAACATTCCAAGAAGACATAGGCATATAGTTATTTCATGATACCGCTTATAGGCATGAATGACTTGTCAGAATAAATGGTGGGGAAAAAAAGAATGAATAGAGCAATTCAGTTCAGTTCAGTTGCTTAGTCATGTCCGACTCTTTGCAACGCCACAGACTAAAGCACGCCAGGCCTCCATGTCCATCACCAACTCCCAGAGTTTACTCAAACTTATGTCCATTGAGTCAGTGGTGCCATCCAACTATCTCATTCTCTGTTGTCCCCTTCTCCTCCCACCTTCAGTCTTTCCCAGCATCAGGGCCTTTTCAAATGAGTCAGCTCTTCGCATCAGGTGGCCAAAGTATTGGAGTTTCAGCTTCAACATCAGTCCTTCCAATGAATATTCAGTACTGATGTCCTTTAGGATGGACTGGTTGGATCACATAGAGCAATAGCGGAGAGAAATTTAAGACATTGTCAACCATTTTTAAATTATGGGGTTTGAAATTTATTTCCTTATTCCAGTTCAATGTATTTATAATTCAAATATAATTTTTCTGTGCTTTTTATCAATACACTTAAGCATGTATATGTGTCTTTATATATGTATGTATATATGTGTATATATATACACATACGTATATGGGACTTCCCCGTTGGCTCAGCAGTTAAAGAATGTGCTTGTAATGCAGGAAACGCAGGAGATATGTGGGTTCGATCCTTGGGTGGGGAAGAGCTCCTGGAGGAGGGCATGGCAACCCACTCCAGTATTCTTGCCTGGAGAATCCCATGTATGGAAGAGCCTTGTAGGCTACAGTCCATGGTGTCACAAAGAATCAGACTCGACTGAAGTGACTGAGTATACATACACATATATATTTATATATATGCTTGTCTATATATAAATATATATATCTCTTTTAAAAAACTGAAAGCTCAAGTTTTGGTAATCATCTAGGCTTATGGCTTTTATAATTGTTCCCTGTATTCACTTGGTCTTTGCTAGCTCTGTCGCTTAGAGAGGACAGCTAATTCCCAGGCATCTCTGACTGGATTCTCTTCACACTGGCTCATTTCTTTTTCAATATATTAGCAAGTTGCTCCCAGTGTACCTAATTGTAGCTTTGTTTGACTTTCCACCTCTCTCTGCTTATTGAACTAGAAGAAAAGTACATTAAAGCTTAGATAAATGGCCAGGTTTTCTGGTTTGGGGAAAACTAAAAGAAAGCAGACCTTTCATTAATGTGAAAGGGAGTGGACTAGTCCCAGCACTGAGTAAGCTGAATGGATAAATTTAGGGAGGCACAATAGGAAAACTGGATAACTCCCAAAGCCACCCACATTTGCCCTTTGCCATTTTACTGTATTATTTTAGGTTTGAAGTTAATTCCCAGAATGCCAGATATACCCATATTCAGATATAAGTACAAAAACATATCCTGAAGCCAAATAGAAAAAAAAAAGTGTTTGCCACCCTCCATTGGTTCAGATAATTAATGTGAAAATTAGCTATAAAATTTTAAATGTACTTATTTCATATTTAAAAATGTAATCCTTGCATATGTGTGTGTTTTTTTTAAGTCTCTAGTAGGATAAGTCCCTAAATGATGTAGAATGGAAACTAAAACATTTACATCTTTACTTATTTCCAATTTAAATTGCATTTGAGGAGGAAAAAGAGGATATGGAGTTTTGCTTTCATTGGCCTTGTTTTCCTGCCATGGGAGTTTACTTTCATCTCAGTTCCCATAGATAGTGTGAGAAATTCTTTAGGGCCTGAAACAAGAGTATCTTCAAGGTTACACGATCCGACCTAATCAGCCATCAGTGCTCTCATACACTTTTTTTAAAGATTCCTTTTAAAAGCTGTTTAATGAAGGCCTTTCTCAGTCATCTTCTCCTTCTTCCCCTGATTAGACATTGACGAGTGCAGCATCATTCCTGGGATATGTGAAACTGGCGAGTGTTCCAACACCGTGGGAAGCTATTTTTGTGTTTGTCCACGTGGATATGTAACCTCAACAGATGGCGCTCGGTGCATCGGTAAGCCTCCTAGTTTTGAGGGCACAATACGCTGCTTCTTTCTAATGAGAGAACAGCCCAAGCAGGTATGGAGATGGCAACAATTATAAAACCTTTGGGAAAGTGGCTGAAAGAGTTGTTTATAGTACCGCTGTCGAAGGAATGATCAGCCAGGTGCTCATGTCACAAACTTCAGTATCAGAAGCCATTTGGGTTTGCTTTATGTTGTCAGAGTCATTTTTGAAATGAAGAAAGATTTCCTCAAGACATTGCTGAATGTTACAGACACAAAGGCACGGGAAAGATTTTTAAAAATCTGCTTTGGGAGACAAAGTGTAGTAATTAACAGTTCTCTCATTGTTATGAATCATGAATGTAGTCAGTGTCTTATTTACTTAGCATGTGTTTATTCTAGTGAAGATAATACAAAAAAGAAATCGGTACCTTTAATTTTGTGTTTTAAGCATGTTTTAACTAAAGCCAGATATATTTGCATGTTCTCTTTTATTTAGAAAGATAAAACAGTGCTTTCAGTCATGTGTAGGTCATCTATTTTTTAATAAGCCTTAGATTTTAAGATCACTAAAGATTCCTGTAGTACAGAAATTGAATTAGGGAAGTCGAACCAGCACCCAAAGACTGAAGTTGCTGGGTTCCCTAGAGGATGACTGTCTGGGCAGTGACCATCTCCTATCCCCGCTGGGAGGGTGTGTGAGTCCCTAAGCACCAGGGACTTTGTGTATCCACATGATGTACACATGAACTGGATTGATGGGATGGAGGTTACAGAGAGTTTAAGATGTAAGCTAGAGGTCATAGGCAACCAATAGAAAGGCTTGAGTTCACTTGTTGAGATGCCAAACACCGTGCTGTTGGCCATCCAACAGCAAAGAGATGAGCGAGAAGATCCTGCCTTCAGAATGCTATGTTGTCATCATAAACAGTAGTTGAAAAGTAGCAGTCAAAGAAGAAACTGTGGTGGCAGTATTAACACTGCCAGCTGCCAGTTATCAAGCACATACCATGTGTGAGGCCCTGGACATCTACACCTTACTATCACATAGTGGGAGGGCCTTGGGTAAGCTACTGACCTCTCTGTACTTCAGTTCCTTCTAGTAAATATGTGATAAAATATTCCTTACTCTTTCTACTTACTATCATTAGGGGGAGGAAGAGGTATAGGAGAATGAGGATGTAATCTTTCTAATAGCCCTGTGTGATAGCGTAATTATCTTGATTTGTAGATGAAGAAATTGAGATTTAGAGAGGTTAAATGACTTATATGACGTTTCAGGGCTGATCCCTGGAGCCAGGATTTAAATCCGGGTCTCCATGCATCTGTGTTACTCTGGTTCTCTACTGTCTCCTTAGATACTCTGAGTTAACAGAGATCCTCTGCCTAGATCTCAAGGCCTCCAGCATGAGTGCTTGCTCTCCCACCACATAGACAGTTGGTTTTCAAAAGATTTGAATGGTTATTTGTTCTTTACAAATGAATCAGAGTTCTGTCTTACACTTGATAATACATTATAGATGTTAAGTCTATAAAACTCAGCAAATTAACTGTTTTTGGGGTCAGTGTTTGGAGAAGGCAATGGCACCCCACTCCAGTACTCTTGCCTGGAGAATCCCATGGATGGAGGAGCCTGGTGGACTGCAGTCCATGGGGTTGCGAAGAGTTGGACACGACTGAGCGACCTCACTTTCAGTTTTCCCTTTCATACATTGGAGAAGGAAATGGCAACCCACTCCAGTGTTCTTGACTGGAGAATCCCAGGGACGGGGGAGCCTGGTGGGCTGTCAGACTAAAGAGACTTAGCAGCAGCAGCAGCAGCAGGGTCAGTGTTATCAGTTGGCTCACTGCATGCTAAGTTGGATTCATTTAACATAATTTAGCAGAATTGAAAATTAGCAGAACAACCTACGCTTGGCTTAATTTTCTTAAACTGTATAGGAAAAGAATGTGCACGCACACGCACACACACACACACACACACACACACACACACATGCAGTCTTCCTCTTGAAACAGGCATGCGCTCAACCCTACAGGGAAAATGTCAGTTTAGGGGTCATGAATGAACATCCTTGGCTGGTTGCCATAGACTCTGACTTTAGGAAACCTATGTTCTTGAAATGACCAGAAGAAATGTGCTTGGAGACATAAGTGAGGTTATTACTGTGAAGTTCTGTAAGTGCCAAATAAGATGCATGTGTTCTATTTGGTAGACGGTGTGGAGTAACTGAAGGCCTTTGAGAATGAATTGTACTAGACCAACTGGTGAAAAGGCAGAATTTGCCATAACAAGTGTTAGTGTTTTAGATCAGATTTCTAAGTTCCTTCTTTCTCCCTCATTTCTTAAGTTTCTAAGTCCTTTTTTTTAGTCATGAACTTCATCATATTGGAATAATCATGATGAAAATCCCTAACAATTTACTGAGGTTGTTTTCTTCAATGTCAGCTATTTGGTTTACCATTAAATCATGATAAACTCTTTATCTCTTGCTTCTTATATAAAGTTCTAAGCCTTTACCTGAACTTTCAAACCCTTTTAGAGCCTGACCCAGCCTATATTCAGGACTCATCTCTAACCACTTACCACGTCACACATTTCTCTTATTGTGGTACTTAAGTACACTGCCCACACTTTTTCCTCTGCCTGAAGCATCTTGACTCCCCCCTACTATGCTCATTAAAACCCAACTCATCCTTTAAATCCCCACTTAGACATCACTGTTTTTACAGCCATCCTTGCTTTACCCACATTTACTTCTTGGACAAAGTCAGTCAGCCCTTCCCATAATATTTTTTACTTTCTTTCATTTCTGGGTTTATCACAGTATCACAAGTATTTTTGGTTTACTTATTGGCCAGACTGTAAGCACCATTAGATTCTGCCTTATGCAGCTTTCTGTCCTCGATACCTGATACAGTCCTTTCCATAGAAGTTTGGGCTCAGTAAATCTTTTTCTGAATGAAGAGGCAAACCAGCAAATGAATGAATGAGATGGGATTGAACATAAGAATTTCATTAATATTAATTAATAGCTGCTTTGTATCCTTTGACTGCTGGAGATGATGTGGTGGCACTGAGTTATGGTCTCCAATGCTCAGAATGTGAGAGAGCTTGCTTGAGCTCCAGGAGCTGTGGCACATGAGTCTCATGCTAGCCAGGAGTCTCCACTCATTTCAGTATCAATATCCTGACCCAGAAACAGAGGAAAGCCCCGAAGGAGGGGAGAATGACATTCCAAAATTGCAAAACCAATGTTAAAATTAAGTAAGCAGCTGAAAAATTTTTTGAATTTAACTATGTTTCATTTGGAATAAGTATATGTTTTCCACATAAGAAAAAAATAAGCCTAGAATTTTAATAGGTAAGAGATCTTTGATTTTGATTTTTTTTAAATCTGAGTCTGTATTTTGTTAGATAGAATTTATTTATGATTGAATTATATATGTCATAAGTATTTCCATGCTGTTGGTTTTGTAACCATATATATGCTAACAGTAATGAGCTGGATGCTCTCAAAATTTTTTTCTTGAGCAGAAAACTGCATGTTATCTGCAGCTTTATTCTAAGTGTGGCACATACTGAATGCTGCCCTGATTCCGTAGTTAGTCAAAACACCCTGAATATTTACAACATTATAAGTCAACAATAAGCTTCCTTTTTCTCTTATGTATAAGAAGTACCTTCATATGGCAGGACAGTTTAATGGTCGTTTAAATTATAAAATGAGATAGTTTTCTCATTTCCTTTTATGCTAAGTATAAAAATGAAATTATTAATTTGTTTTTATTTTTTGTTTTCCACCAAGTTTTTTAAAATGTCCAGGAAACAGCCGTCTTTTTTAACAAAGATTACTAAGAGATGTCATTTCTAAAAAAAGTAGACCCATACCTAATTTTTTTCTTTTTTTGAAAANAAGAAGTACCTTCATATGGCAGGACAGTTTAATGGTCGTTTAAATTATAAAATGAGATAGTTTTCTCATTTCCTTTTATGCTAAGTATAAAAATGAAATTATTAATTTGTTTTTATTTTTTGTTTTCCACCAAGTTTTTTAAAATGTCCAGGAAACAGCCGTCTTTTTTAACAAAGATTACTAAGAGATGTCATTTCTAAAAAAAGTAGACCCATACCTAATTTTTTTCTTTTTTTGAAAATTTTATGTTATTTCTTTATGATTCAATGAAATTAAGAAATTAATTATAATGTTAAAATGTGATGGAAGAAGACAATGAAGCATTTTTCACAGCACAACTTGATTACCCTTATATCATTTTATATCAATTTAATGTTCATGACATTATTAATACTTCATTTCCATGTTGCAGTGGAAGCAAGAAGAGTGACTGGCAGTCAGCAATGAGTCAGTGATGATTGACAGGCTCTTTGCAACTCTTTTCAACCCCATGGAGCCTACCAGGCTCCTCTGTGGAATTCTCCAGTCAAGAATACTGGAGTGCCATTCCCTTCTCCAGGAGATCTTCCCGACCCAGCAATCTAACTCACATCTCCTGTGTCTCCTGCATTGCAGACAGATTCTTTACCATCAGAGCCACCAGGGAAGCCTGATTGACAGGCAGCAGTGAACAGATTCTGTATCCAAGTTAATGTGCCAGCTATCGCTGTGCACACAGAACGAGCAGGGACCCTACGTGGGTAACTCAGAAGTGCCAGTCAGCAACAAGCAAAGTTCAGAAAATGGAGAGTAAGCATTTAAAAGTCTTTAAGGTAGTGTGATGTTGCCACAATTTCCTAGTGTGTTTCCTTGAGCTTTACAGAAGTTTCAGTGCGCAATATTGCCATGGAGTATTCTCAAGAAAACACAATGTGAAAAATAAAAACATAAGAGAAAGTTGGAGGCAGTGGGTAATTAATTGCTAAATAATTCCTTAGCCAATAAGTGCTGTAAATTCAAAAGAAAGCCCTGGTTGTCATAGTTAAAATTCTCTTGAAAGTGAGCACTGGTAAGATACAGACCTTGAAAGATGGGTGGGAGCAGAGCAGTTGGACTGTGCTGAGCAAAGAGAAAGGCCTGAGCAGCACTGCAGATGCTGAAAGTGAGTAGACGTGGGAGGCAGTGGGAAGAGTCGCCTCGGGAGGAGAGCTAAGTAAGAAAGTGGTTGAAGATGGGTTAAGATGAAGATTCTATTGCTGAGGCTCTTAACTGCCTTTCTAAGAAGTTTCAGGTTGATCCTGAGGACAGTGAGAGCCCATGAAGAGTTGTGAGCAGCACAGGATCACACATCCTGTGATCAGGATATGCTGTCCCTGTGCGGCACTCTCTGTGATGATGGACATTGATTACATGCATTTGCAAATGCTTGAAGGATAACCCCAAACTCCTAAATATGTTTAACTAATATCACAGTAATCCAAGTCTATGCCTGACCAATAATGCTGAAGAAACTGAAGTTGAACGCTTCTGTGAACACCTACAAGACTTTATAGAACTAACACCCGAAAAAGATGTCATTTTCATTATAGGGGACTGGAATGCAAAAGAAGGAAGTCAAGAATTAATTACCTGGAGTAAAGGGCAGATTTGGCCTTGGAATACAGAAGGGCAAATGCTAAGAGAGTTTTGCCAAGAGAACGCACTAGTCATAGCAAACACTCTCTTCCAACAACACAAGAGAAGACTCTACACATGGACATTACCAGATGGTCAATACTGAAATCTGATAGATTATATTCTTTGCAGCCAAAGATGGAGAAGCTCTATACAGTCAACAAAAACAAGACCAGGAGCTGACTGTGACTCAGATCATGAACTCCTTATTGCCAAATTTAGACTTAAATTGAAGAAAGTAGGGAAAGCCACTAGACCATTCAGGTATGACCTAAATCAAATCCCTTATGATTATACAATGGAAGTAACAAATAGATTCAAGGGATTAGATCTAATAGAGTACATGAAGAACTATGGACGCAGGTTCGTGACATTGTACAGGAGGCAGTGATAAAGACCATCCCCAAGAAAAAGAAATGTAAAAAGGCAAAATGGTCTGAGGAGGCCTTACAAACAGCTCTGAAAAGAAGAGAAGCGAAAGATAAAGGAGAAAAGGAAAGATGTATCCATTTGAATGCAGAGTTCTAAATAGCAAGGAGAGATAAGAAAGCCTTCCTCAGTGATCACTGCAAAGAAATAGATGAAAACAGTAGAATAGGAAAGACTAGAGATACCAAGGGAACTTTTCCTGCAAAGATGGGACAATAAGGGACAGAAATGGTATGGACCTAACAGAAACAAAAGATATTAAGAAGAGGTGACAAGAATACACAGAATAACTGTGCAAAAAGATATTCATGATGCAGATAATCATGATGGTGTGATCACTCACCTAGAGCCAGACATTCTGGAATGCGAAGTCAAGTGGGCATTAGGAAGCATCACTATACACAAAGCTAGTGGAGGTGATGGAATTCCAGTTGAGCTATTTCAAATCCTAAAAGATGATGCTGTGAAAGTGCTGTGAAAGCAGAGACAAATTTGGAAAACTCAGCAATGGCCATAGGACTGGAAAAGGTCAGTTTTCATTCCAATCCCAAAGAAAGGCAATGCCAAAGAATGATCAAACTACCGCACAATTGCACTCATCTCACACACTAGTAAAGTAATGCTCAAAATTCTCCAGGCCAGGCTTCAACAGTACGTGAACTGTGAACTTCCAGATGTTGAAGGTGGATTTAGAAAAAGCAGAGGAATCAGAGATCAAATTGCCAACATCCGCTGGGTCATCGAAAAAGCAAGAGAGTTCCAGAAAAATATCTACTTCTGCTTTATTGGCTATGCCCTAGCCTTTGACTGTGTGGATCACCACAAACTGTGGAAGATTCTTCAAGAGATGGAAATACCAGACAACTTGACCTGCCTTCTGAGAAATCTGTATGCAGGTCAGAAAGCAACAGTTAGAACTGGACATGAAACAACAGACTGGTTCCAAATCAGGAAAGGAGTACATCAAGACTGTATATTGTCACCCTGCTTATTTAACTTCTTTGCATAATACATCATGAGAAATGCTGGACTGGATGAAGCACAAGCTGGAATCAAGATTGCCAGGAGAAATATAAATATCCTCAGATATGCAGATGACACCTCCCTTATGGCAGAAAGCGAAGAAGAACTAAAGAGCCTCTTGATGAAAGTGAAAGAGGAGAGTGCAAAAGTTGGCTTAAAGCTCAACATTCAGAAAACTAAGATCATGGCCTCTGGTCCCATCACTTCATGGGAAATAGATGGGGAAACAGTGCAAACATTGAGAACTTTATTTTTTTCTGGCTCCAAAATCACTGCAGATGGTGACTGCAGTCATGAAATTAAGAGACACTTGCTCTTTGGAAGAAGAGCTATGACCAACTTAGACAGCTTATTAAAAAGCATAGACATTACTTTGCCAACAAAGGTCCATCTAGACAAGGCTATGGTTTTTCCATTAGTCATGTATGCATGTGAGAGTTGGACTTTATAAAGAAAGCTGAGTGCCGAAGAATAAATGCTTTTGAACTGTGGTATTGGAGAAGACTCTTGAGATTCCTTGGGACATCAAGGAGATCTAACCAGTCCATCCTAAAGGAAATCAGTCCTGAATATTCATTGGAAGGACCGATGTTGAAGCTGAAACTCCAATACTCTAGCTACTTTATGCAAAGAACTGACTCATTTGAAAAGACCCTGATGCTGGGAAAGATTGAAGGTGGGAGGAGAAGGGGTTGACATAGAATGAGACAGTTGGAAGGCATCACTGACTTAATGGACATGTGTTTGAGTAAACTCTGGGAGTTGGTGATGGACAGGGAGGCCTGGTGTGCTGCAGTCCATGGGGTCGCAAAGAGTCTGACATGACTGAGCGACTGAAATGAACTGAAAAGGGGTAGAGGGGACAGGGATGAAACCATACACTATATAGCATTTTAGTTTTAATCAGAAAAATCATATAAAAATGACTGGTGAGTCAGGGGGCATAGTTTTAATTAAGAAAGAATGTCCTTGAACGAGAAAGTTAGGTAATGAGGAAGAAAAATTCCACTGCTTTAAAGAAGAAGTAAACCAAGGAGCCACAGTGGTTCTTTCTCATTCATTGTTCCTAGTTCTAGTTAGTCGTGTATGATGGAAACACGAATGCAACCTGCAAGTATTTTAGAAATAGCAAGGATCTGCAGAATTAGTCAAGTGGAACTCAGGTTGATGCCAGACCCTCAGAGAAGCAAGTGCAGGCCTGAAGAATCAGGGGATGAAGTCTGAGGCCATGATTTTTATCTGTTGAACACATACTATCACTAGTCTTCTGACTTGAGCTCACCTCCTCGTGGCTTTCTGATTGACCCCTTCATTTTTAATGAGGAAAGCCCATTCAACAGGAGATGTATTTTTTCAAGGTACAACCTTCCCCATCTTTTACCAAGTTTTCATCACATTGTATAAATTAACGGTTAGTTCTTTTAAATCAAGTTTAGACTAAATGTCAAGCCATGAAACAAACTCTGATAAGAGTACCATTATTGTGTTTCAAGGTAGATTTATATTTTAATCAGAGAAGATGGATTACTTCCTCTTTCTCAGTGTGGCTTTAAATAAGGCTTGATGTAAACCTTCTTCTGGGAGTATAGCGAGGGTGATAGGAGATTATTAGAGGAATAGACATGTTTTCATTACTTACGACATATCAGTTCTGCCGTTAAACACACACAGTACTTATGACATATCAGTTCTGCAGTTAAACACATACCAAGCACTAGAAGAATTTGTTCTAATGGTATTATAAATAGACTTCATCTTTCTTTGCCCCTAATAATTCCATATTTCAAGGGATGGCATGTCTTGACAACTCTTAGTTGTATGGGATGTTCCTTTTTATTCTTCCATATGGCACATTTTCAACACAGTACTTTCTAAGGACCATGCAGTTCAGAGATACAAACAAAATAACCCAGCTCTCAGGCACTGTTTTCCTTTTGTAATGTATTTTTGGAGAGATCTTAACTATGAGATATCACACTACACTGTGTCTGTATCTCATTTTCATGTTTTTGATGCAAAGAGTTGAAAGTAGATTGTTTACGCCTCTGATGTTATTGCTATTGTTCAGCTGTTAAGTCATGTCCAACTTTGTGACCCCATGAACTGCAGCATGCAAGGCTTCCCTGTCCTTCACCATCTCAAACTCTCGCCCATTGAGTCAGTGATGCCATCCAATCATCTCATCCTCTATTGCCCCCCTTCTCCTCTTGCCCTCAATCTTTCCCAGCATCAGGGTCTCCAGTGAGTCAGTTCTTCACATCACGTGGCCAAAGTGTTGAGCTTCAGATTCAACATCATCCTTCCAATGACTGTTAGGGCTGATTTCCTTTAGGGTTGACTGGTTTGATCTCCTTAAAGAGACTAATTGTAGAATTTATGAAAATTAGTTATGATTTACTTGCCAGTCCTCTCTTTCTGTCCCTCAGTCCTTTCAACAGTGACATGGTTTCCTCCAGCATATCTTATAGGACTGATGAAAGGTTTTCAAACTATAGGAGTTAATTATAGTTAAGTATAGTAGTTAATTATGTTTACTGAATTTAAAGACCTCCTCTTTAACATCAAAAATGTTTTCAGATCCATACATTATGATAACCCAATATCTTTGAGAAAAATACATAATGAAACAAAATACTGGATATCTAGTAATAATTTTAAATGAATTTGTATTTTACTAGTCAAAATGGAATATCCATTAGTGGGAATAATAGTAGTGCCTATATATTACGAGGCATTTCTATTTGCATTGCAGTGTTCAGTGTAAATACACATTTGTGGAGCTCTCACAATATCATTGAAGACTTCCAAATTCTGAGACTAGAACAGATTCCTGTTCAGCTCCTACTCATTTTTTTTTTAAACATATTACATTTTTTCCAGTGTGTTGGTCTGTTTGACACGTGAGTGGTTTAGAAGTGTCAGGGGTTCCCCTGATTTGAAAATCTTCTACGTGGGCTTGAGTTTTGTGTTTTCTCGTTGGATAGCTATATCCGTTAGATCAAACTTGTTAACTGTTCTGTTCAAATTTTTCCTAGAACTACTAGATTTTATCTACTGTGTCTATCAGTTACTTACAGAGTTGTATAAATGTTCCACCTTGGTAGAACATTTTCTATCAGTTTCTCCATGTGGCCTTTTAAGTTTTTGCTTTAATGTTTTGATGCTATGTTATAGCATAATGACTGTTTAAAAGTGTTAGTTCATAGTGAATTGAACTTTTTTTGATATGTATTGACTTGCTAAAGTTTTCTTTCTTTTCCTCTTGATACGTTTCTAAATATTTTCTTTTGATATATTTTATCTAATGTCTTTTTGCATCACAGTTTGTGAATTGGAGAGGAAGATTTAAATATATGCTATTTGGATATTTTTTCTCTCAACCTTTCTGCTTCCTTTTGTTTTAAATATGTTTCTTTAAACAGCCTAACTCTAAATTTGGGGGGACATGGTCTCAAAATCTTTATCTTTTAAATTGATATGTAAATTCATTTGTGTTTATTATAGTAACTGATGCGTTTGTTTTATTTCTATTACTATTATTTTTTGCTTCTCATTTATTGTGTTTTCCCTGTACTTTCTCTTTTTTGTTATTTTCTGTTTCTCACTTTCTTTTTTAGATTTATTTTGGCTTTTGTCCTTTCATTCCCTCTTTCCATTCTTCCACAGCCCATTCTTTTTCATCTATTGTTAGAAATACATACTTTATTTCTCTGGTTTTAGTGATTATCCTGGCTGTTTGAGCATCAGTTCAGTTCAGTTCAGTCGCTCAGTCGTGTCCGACTCTTTGCGACCCCATGAATCGCAGCACGCCAGGCCTCCCTGTTCATCACTTTCTCCCGGAGTTCACTCAGACTTACGTCCATCGAGTCCGTGATGCCATCCAGCCATCTCATCCTCGGTCGTCCCCTTCTCCTCCTGCCCCCAATCCCTCCCAGCATCAGAGTCTTT
>SJYT01082398.1:58238-81948 GCA_006410635.1 Cephalophus harveyi
TTCTGCCATAAGGGTGGTGTCATCTGCATATCTGAGGTTATTGATATTTCTCCCGGCAATCTTGATTCCAGCTTGTGTTTCTTCCAGTCCAGCGTTTCTCATGATGTACGTAGAAGTTAAAGAAGCAGGGTGACAATATACAGCCTTGATGTACTCCTTTTCCTATTTTTTCCTATGTTTGAGCATACATATATAATAACTTAAAGCCTAAAATTGTCTGTATTTTTACCCACATATAAACAGTAAAAGAATATTAGAATGGTTACACTTCGATCTCCCCCTTCCAAGGTAAAAAAATCCAACCAATTTTCACTCCCCATTTGCAACAGATTAATCATTATTATTATTATTGTTTGATATTTTATTACTTGTCCATGTATCTTAACAGTGTTTTCCCTCTTTATTTATTCATATATTTCAAACCTTCCACTGGAATTGTTTTCCCTTTTACCTAAAACACCTCTTCTAAAATTTACTTTGGCAAGTAAGTTTTTGTAGAAAATTCAGTTTATGTTTTCCTGAAAATGGCCTTAATCTATTTCCCTCTGGAAGATGGTTTATTGGGGTTCAGAATTTGAGGTTGACAGCTATTTTTATCACAGCATACAGAAGATAATATTCTGTTGTATTCTAGCATCCACTGATGCTATTAAGAAGTCAGTGATTGATTTAAATATAATTCCTGACAGGTAATCTATCTTTTTTTTTCTAGCTATTTTTAAGACCTTCACCTTTTCTTTGTTGTTCTGCAGTTTCAGAGTGATGTGGTGTGAACTCTGGATTTCTTTTTAGTTTTCCCACTTTGGATTTCGGAGAAGGCAATGGCACCCCACTCCAGCACTCTTGGTTGGAAAATCCCATGGATGGAGGAGCCTGGCAGGCTGTAGTCCATGGGGTCGCAAAGAGTTGGACACGACTGAGTGACTTCACTTTCACTTTTCACTTTCATGCACTGGAGAAGGAAATGGCAACCCACTCCAGTGTTCTTGCCTGGAGAACCCCAGGGATGGGGGAGTCTAGTGGGCTGCCGTCTATGGGGTCACACAGAGTCAGACATGACTGAAGTGACTTAGCAGCAGCGCTTTGGATTTATTGAACTGCCTAGATCTGAACTTATCTTGCAGCGTCATTAGAAAGTTGTAAACTAATATCTGTTCACTATGGCCTCTCCCCCTACCGTCCACTTTTGACACTTTCTAATACTCCTATTAGTCTTACTAGATGTAAATTACCTTTTCAGACTCACCCCCTTAGTTCCTAACCTCTTTCCAAGATTTTCCATCTCTTTGACTCTGAACTACACTACCATGATATATTCAGCTATTTTTTCCAGCTCAGGAATTCTCTCTTCCTCTGTGTGTAGTTAGTTCAGTTGCTCAGTCGTGTCCAACTCTTTGTGACTCCATGGACTGCAGCACACCAGGCTTCCCTGTCCATCACTAACTCCTGGAGCTTACTCAAACTCATGTCCATTAACTGTACTATGTGCAGTACACTGCTTAATATAGTCACTGTTTTATTGCAGGTATGACTGTTTTATTTATAGACAGTTTTTACATCTGTTCTTTCATTGTTTGTGGACTTGTTTTCTCTGTTCACATTTTTAGTTTTTTAATTGCTTAAATGAATTAAAGGTTATTTAGTTATTAATATATAATGAATTATCATTAATTAAAAACAATTAATGATTTTTCAAAATTGATCTGACCATTCCAGTATCTGAAACCTGCTATTTATTCAGCTAACCTTTGTTCATTGAGCCTTGTTTCCCTGTGTGTTATTTATTTACCTACTTGTTTAGTTACTTTGCTATTAACTACTCCTTTTTTCCTGGAACTTTATATGTGGAAATTCTTTGAGACCCATGCCAGTATTAAGTCCTCAGTTGTGTTGGTTTTTGTGAGGTACTTTGAATATCCCTACCTGGAGACCTCTTTATGTTATATTCCTCCTTTGAAATTTTCAGAGCACAAACCTAATATTTTGACAACAAAGTCGTCTATGTGAGAAAGAGCTTGTGGTTTCACATTCTTAGGAAGAGTCTTTTTTTTTTTTTCCTCCATCCAGCGCGAAGGTATAAACAGGCGAGTCTCTTAGCGGCTTTTCTCTGCATTAGCCATATAACAAGGATATAGCTGCTTGGGACCCCTACTTTATGAGGGAGTGTCCTGGTTCATTTTGTATTAGAGAGGTGAATCTGGGCTTTTATCTCTTAGGTTTTGGCCCCTGTAAAACTAAATCAAGAGTTGAAAACCAGAGTCTCCAGAGTTGATAGAAGCCAAAAAGCTGAAAGCTAGGTGTGCACTTAAGCTCCAAAGATTCTTGTTTTCACTTCATTTTGAGACTCAGTTTTTCCCCTTTTTCATGTCAGTGAGATGATTTTTAAAAGTAGTTTTTCATATTTTATCAAGAATGTTTCCATTGGGAGGGATACTCGGGGTATCTAATACATTGTTCTACTGGAAACAGAGCATATATTGTTTTGTTTAATCCTTCCATTAACCCTATTTCATGAATAAGAAGTAGGTAGATATGGTTACAGAATAAAACAATTAAGAATTTTTTTATGTAAACCTAGGTATCCTGACTCAAGGCCATGACTTTTTTCTTTCTAAATCTTATGGTTCAACCTCCTCCTCAGAGATCCTTGAAGAGACAAATACATTCAGCATACTGTGTACCACTGAATGCATTTTGTAACGGTGGTTACTGTGAAGAGTTTAGAAGTTCCATATCTTAATTCTCATCCTATTCATGAGGAGTAAATCAGATAAATTTAAGAATATAATACTTTAGGTTTCTGCAATGAATATTCTAAAAACGATTTTCCTGGATCATTCTTGGGAGTCGAAATCTACCTGTGAAATTATTCCCAATGACAGACAGCCTGTCCACACCCAACTGGTGACCCAGCAATCCCACTGCTGGGCATATACACCAAGGAAACCAGAATTGAAAGAGACATGTGTACCCCAATGTTCATCACAGCACTGTTTATAATAGCCAGGACATGGAAGCAACCTAGATGTCCATCTGCAGACGAATGGATAAGAAAGCTGTGGTACATATACACAATGGAGTATTACTCAGCCGTTAAAAAGAATACATTTGAATCCGTTCTAATGAGGTGGATGAAACTGGAGCCTATTATACAGAGTGAAGTAAGTCAGAAAGAAAAACACCAATACAGTATACTAATGCATATATATGGAACTTAGAAAGATGGTTACGATGACCCTATATGTGAGACAGCAGAAGAGACACAGATGTATAGAACAGTGTTTTGGACTCTGTGGGAGAAGGCGAGGATGGGATGACTTGAGAGAATGTCATTGAAACATGTATATTACCATATGTGAAACAGATCACCAGTCCAGGTTCGATGCATGAGACAGGGTGCTCAGGGCCGGTGCAATGGGATGACCCTGAGAGATGGGATGGGGAGGGAAGAGGGAGGGGGTTCAGAATGGGGAAAAGATGTACACTCATGGCTGATTCATGTCAATGTATGGCAGAACCACTACAATACTGTAAAGTAACTAGCCTCCAATTAAAATAAATAAGTTTTTTAAAAATCGTGACATTTATAAAGTGTCTGCATTGCCTTTAAGTAAGCCTGCATGAGTCAAATTATGTACTTTCTCTTAGTCATACTGGGTCTCTTTTGGGGACTGATAGGCATTCTGATTCTTCCATGGAATAATACCTAACTAAAGCCAATTTTTTAATTTAACAATTGCGTGGAAGCAACCTGAGGTAAGCTTTGGACCATTCAAGGAAATAATATATTTATTTTTAAACTCAGTATCTGGTGTAAAAAAATTAGGCATTCCCTATTAATGGCATTATTTATGGTTAATAGTTTCATCTGCATCAGTGACATGTAGCTCCTGATGGCTGTGGTATGTGTTTCTTCTTGTGGTCACGGACAGAACTTCTTGGAAGCATCTTGTTAAAAGTTAAATAATATGTAGTGAAACTGGACTCGCTCTTTTTGGTGCTCCAAATAAAATCAGAAAGTACTTCCCTCGTGGTTTGGGGGCTGTACGTGCCCTTGCCCTCTGTCCGCCTCTGAGCTCAGAATCTTCCACCTCCCTTCTGCCTTCTCTTGTCCAGTCACACTGACTCCTCGTTTTTCACGCACGTGAAACACATCTTTCTCTTTGAACTTCTCTTCTTTCAGGTTACTTGTGTGGCTCATGCTCTCCCCTTATTAAAGTCTGCTCAGATGTCACTGCCTCAAAGGAACTGTTCTGATCAGTCTTTCTAAGATAGTACCTGCGACAGTTTTGTATTGCTGTGTAATAAATAACCATAAAATTTCTGTAGTGAACAACAGTATACATCTGCAGGTCTGCTGGGTGACTGATTGACTGGTCCGGGCTGAGATGGGTTTTCCCTCATTTGAGCTCTGCGTCTGTCTGGGTGTGGCTTCTTACTGCGTGTGGGCTCATAGCTGCTTCCTGCCTCTCTTTTTTGTACACCTGGGGTATGGCGTGGCAGAGGTGCTCAGTGAGTATTTGCTTGTAAATAGACAAAAGCATGAATAAACGTGATAGAAATGGAAAGAATGAGCTGTAATAGAAATTAAGTAAAATAATCCCCTTAACTTAGCATCTCCTAACATGTACAGTAAATGATGTGAGGACCCAGGGTAAATCTGTCGTGTCTTCTATTTTCTTCTCCCGTGTTTAGATCAGAGAACGGGCACGTGTTTCTCGGGCCTGGTGAACGGCCGCTGTGCACAGGAGCTTCCGGGCAGGATGACCAGGATGCAGTGCTGCTGTGAGCCCGGCCGCTGCTGGGGCATCGGAACCATTCCTGAAGCCTGTCCCGTCAGAGGCTCTGGTGAGCTGTTGGCTGCTCATGTGCTCAGGACACGCCGTGGCAGGAAGATTAGTGACAAGAATGTGCTTTGGTGTTTTCCTTTAAAGACAGATCATCTTTGCCTTCCTTTTAGTGTCTTCAACATGACTTGGGTGACTTTTGTGCGGGTTAGGGTGATGTTGTTTATTGGGATCAGTCTTCACTCTATTCTTTTTGTTAATATTAGAAAAAGCCCTAACCACTGATCATGTATTAACTTTAAGCAAGAATTTTAATAATTATTTTGAATGTCGGTATGTAAGTTCAGTTTTAAAACCTAATCTTCCATTTGAAGCTGGAGTAACAAAATTTGGCCTTCATTTATTTTATTTTAGGCATGCCCTCAAGCTTATTGTGCTCCAGTCCTTAAGATATTTCCTCCCTTTTCTAATGACCTTGAAAATTCAGAATACACTGAATTTTGTCTTCAGAATTCACTGTCATTCACTTTGCTGTATTAACTGCCGTGTAGCTTAGGTTATACCAGAAAATTAAGATGAACGAGAAGTAGTTCCTCTTGTTACTATAACATGCATAGTAAAGTGTAGTGTTCATCACATAAAAGTATATTGATAATATGTTATTATATTGCCTCCATGTTATAAGTATGAAAAATAATTCAGCTTTTTGAAAGATGCTTATAAGCATACACATCTGTATGTTCTGTTATGGAGGGAAAAAATAAGGGCTTTTCTTTCTAAATTTCTAATCCTTGTAATTCCAAAATTGAGTAGTAAAATTTTTTAAAAACCAGAGATAATGCATAGTGTATAATTTTGAAAACTCATCGTCCTAGTCACATTAATACTCAAACAATTACTTGAGTTAAACAGTTTTCATTTCTTTTTATATGGTGCCCTAATTCTGAGAACAGTTAAGAAAATAAGGCAATTATACGTTTTTCCCTCAACTTTGATACTTGGACAAACAATTAGCAGATTTAAAAGCTTATTAAATGCTGTATTCTGTTAAGAGTCCACATTAGAAAAAAAATTATTCTAAATTAATCCCTTAAAAGAGAGAAAATGTGTAGGTATGATACTGATGGAGATTTAAGTAAAACCAAATATAGAATGAATTGCTTAAAGGTTTAATATCCATCCATTCAAGTGAATTTCTTGCAAATGCAAGTTATACCTGGAATTTTATGAGTTGCACTTAAAGACATAAAATCAAAGTATATGTATAGACAAGTCTTTGGGTATGCAACTCAGTTAAAATATGGCTTACAGATTTCCATTTTTTCCTGAAGCACCCGTATTTTTCCTGCTACTGCTAGCACTGAAAACATTTATCAAGCTAATAACTGACTTACTCATATCATGAAGCATAGATAACCTAAAATGATTATTACAACACACAAATTACCTTTATTATGCAGAAATATATCCATTTGTGCTTAACTGAACTTTCTTCTCTTTTAGAGGAGTATCGCAGACTTTGCTTGGATGGACTTCCAATAGGAGGGGTTCCAGGGAGTGCTGGTTCCAGACCTGGAGGCGCTGGGGGGAATGGCTTTGCCCCAAGTGGCAATGGCAACGGCTATGGCCCTGGAGGAGCAGGCTTCATCCCCATTCCTGGAGGCAACGGCTTTTCTCCTGGCGTTGGGGGAGCTGGTGTAGGGGCCGGGGGGCAGGGGCCCATCATCACTGGACTAAGTGAGTGTTCACTTTGTGTGTAGACTCTTTAGTTTTCCCCTTTAAAAGATATTATAATATCTAATCCTTTTCCTCAAAAGGTGTGTGTGTGTGCAGAAACCTACTTCGAGGTCTAAAGCATAATATAGTAAAACAGTCTTAGTCAAGTGTTATTTTTATGTTCCATAAACTTTCTAAGTTGGAGAAAAGACTGAGTGACCCAGGTTCTCTTTGAAAATAGAGGTGAGAGTGGGGTAATATTCCAAGACCAGATGATGCCATTAAAGAGCATTCTTTTTGGTTCCAGTGTATTTCATTTGGCTGCTTGTAGCTGTCTCAATCATACACTCCTTGAATTATTTTCCAGAACCATTTCTCAACTGAGATAAATTGAATATGTCTTGCTTGTGCCTAAACAAATATTATAATGAAATATTTTTTCTTTTCCTCACCCTCTTTTGTTGAATAACTTAAGAAATTGAGAACTGTGGGCTTCTAGCCAGATTTGGCATTGGCGT
Organism: Cephalophus harveyi; assembly: GCA_006410635.1. Taxonomy (NCBI): domain Eukaryota; kingdom Metazoa; phylum Chordata; class Mammalia; order Artiodactyla; family Bovidae; genus Cephalophus; species Cephalophus harveyi. The sequence continues at coordinate 65,260 of SJYT01082398.1, forward strand.
GCTTGACATTTAAGTTCATTCTTTTTTAAAATAACTGCTCTTGCTAATAATATTTAATGATGTCTTACAGTGTTATGTTTGTTCTTTTTGGCATATTGCCTGTTTACTATATCTGGATATTCAGCATGGTTACCAAAAAAAAAAAAAAAGTGGGAAGCATTCAAATGTACAGTAGAACATTCCTGACATTTTAAAAAGACGACATTATGGGCAAAGTTTCCAGATATATAACTTAACAAACGCAAGTTATAACTGTGTGTCTCAAGAATAGTTTTTAAATTCCAACATTAAAGTTTTAATAAAATAGAGAATAATGTGGGCTTTTGATATGTACACCTAAATAATGTACTTATATATCAGTTTAAAAATCGACTTTAAAGAAAGTAATCCGTGTTGGAGTGATGGAATATCATTTGTGCTCTAATTTTTCATAGCTATTCTGAACCAGACAATAGATATCTGTAAGCACCATGCTAATCTCTGTTTAAATGGACGCTGCATACCTACTGTCTCTAGTTACCGATGTGAATGCAACATGGGTTATAAGCAGGATGCAAATGGAGATTGCATAGGTAAGTTCATGAGTCTTTCATTCTTAGTTTTTTAAATAGCTTTTAGACTACAGGAACAAGTAGGGCTGAATATGATTTTGAAGTAAAACTAATTTCCAAGCTGTCTTTCTTGTGTGCTTATGCTTCCATGTGCTTCCTTAACCTACTGCTGAGCTGGACTATTTCAAGAATCCCCTGCCTGGGACTTCCTAGGCTGTCCAGTGGTTAAGATTGCATGCTTCCGCTGCAGGGGGTGCAGGTTCTATCTCCTGGTCCAAGATCCTACATACTGCGTGACATGGCCCAAAAGAGAAAGAAAAAAGAATCCCCTGTCCTTTCTGGTTCTAAATGTTATGATTTCTGTCTCTGCCTCTCCCTTTTCTTCCTTCTTCACTGAGTAACACTGGATATATGTTGGCATCATTAACATGAGCTGTAAGGCAGAGGTTGGGAAGAAGTGGTTGATGAATCTCTTTGGGGCATGTTGAATTTTAGGTGTCTTGGGTATTGACCTATAGAGGTCTAAATCTAAGAGGAGTGTTCAGGACTTGAGTTAAAAATTTAGGAGTCAGCAACATATAGGTGATTATTGCAGCCAGGCTGAAAAAGAGGAACAGTTAAAAGATAGCAGTAGTACAGCTAGAACCCTGTGGACTAGCAACATTAGTAATAATGTTGGTGAGATGGCAAAATAATCTAGAAAATATGTGTCACGGAAGCCTTGAGAAGGTGTGCTTTCAAGAGAAAAGGAGTGTTAAGTACAGCCAAAAAATGAAATACAAAGAGGACAAAAACACTGCTGTATTTGGCAATGAAGAGAGTTTTGATGATCTTTTAAAGACAGTTTTAGGACCATGGGGCTTCCCTTGTGACTCAGCTGGTAAAAAATCTGCCTGCAATGCCAGAGACCTGGCTTGGATCCCTGGGTTGGGAAGATCCCCTGGAGAAGGGAAAGGCTAACCACTCTAGTATTTTGGCCTGGAGAATTCCATGGACTGTATAATCCTTGGGGTGGCAAAGAATCAAACACGACCTGCAGCACCGTCTACTGAAGGTGATATGGCCTGTTGTACAGACCATTAGTCATGCTTGATATGCTTACTAACACTCTCAACTCTGTCTTTTCTCATTTTGCTTCATTCCTTTGGCTCAGAGAAATGATACCATCAACCAAAACCTTAAATGTGAGTCTCAACGGAGGCATCTTTGGATGCCAGGAATCTTTGGATGAATTGAAAAAGTATTTACTCCTGTTTTTCTTTGTTGTTTTTAATTTTATTTGCTATGAGTGTTTTTTCCCCCGCCTCTGTTACCAGAGAAAGTTTAATTGCTTTCAGTTTCCAGGTGTTTATATTAATGAAGTTGGTGAGTTTGGTAGAGTACAGTTCCTCTTTTAAGAATATCTGTGAAAGAAGCAATCTGTTTACAAAAATGGTAAAACTGTGAATTGATTTTATTGTTGTGCTCACCAATTTAGTTGAAATTGTATATGTTAATGGCTTCTCTATGTCTATGAAAGGGCAAATCATTATGCCCTAACCAGTCAGCCAGGCTTTTAATTCACCGGCATTCAAAATAATACTTAGTGGGCATTGCTTTTTCTAACACAAACATGATTTCTCTAGAATTTAACTAATCCTTGCTGTCCACTTTGTCATTCAGTTGCACAGTCCTTGAATTCTGTGATAAATTTGCATTTGATCAAGACTTGGAGAATTTAAAGAGAGAGCAGTGACGTTTCTCACCCTTAGGATCAGAATCAGTATTTCCATAAAACTTGGTTTTATACAAAAAAATCCCTGTGCCAATTTTAAGATCCTGGAGAAACCAGTAACTACCGAATATAATAGACTTTTTATTTTAACTTCCATTTTTACACCATCCCGTGTTTTTTGCTTCAAAATATTATCCAAGCCTTGATACATAGTTACATATATAGTTGAGTTCACAAAAAGTAGTTAACAAAAAATTCCATAATTTGTCTGTCTTTTTAAAAACTAATAGAAGTGAAAATATATAATATAAATATATATCTTTTAAAAATCTTTTAATTAATCTTCTAACTCTGTAGTAAACCTTAAAGAGGCTATTAACTTGCCCAGATTACTTAGATAATAAACATTTTCTAGCCTGCTGGGAACTCATGGTTGTGTCTTCCCCAAACTCATGCTTTTGATCATTGTACATTATTCAAATTGAAAGACCATTATTTCTTGGTTAAAGCAAATTCTCTTGTATTCTCCAATAGGTGATATTTTTGTAACTCTCCAGATGGGCCTCTGTAGTTGAAGAAAGGAATTTTTATTCCTTTATAAATACTCTGCTATTTAGACTATTAGCACTGACTGGCCTTCTCTCAAATTTGGGAGGCCTAAATGTATTTTAAACAAACATTTCTAGAAATGGAGTGAAGTCTGTAATGGTTTCTTTTGCTGCTCACAGATGTTGATGAATGCACATCAAATCCCTGCACTAATGGAGATTGTGTTAACACACCTGGATCCTATTATTGTAAATGTCACGCCGGATTCCAGCGGACTCCTACCAAGCAAGCATGCATTGGTAAGGCAGCTTGCTTTCACATATGAAAATGTTCCGTGAAATATAGTGACCCAGGCTGTTGAGGTTAAAAGTGAATTTATTCAAGAAAGACATGGAATGAAATAAGTGCTGTTACATTATTACAGATTTACTGTATGTCACCCTCAAAGTACTCTCTCCAAGCATAAATACTTTTTTGCATATGTAACACAGGCAGTGTGGTATCTGGTGTCAGAGAAAAACCTGGTTTATCTTCCTTCCCTAGATCACAGCTTCCTTTCTCCAAGTAAGATCAGTAGCATTACTGCTCTCTGATTAACGGAGTTTAAGATTTATTGTTGTTCTCGGCTACTGTTTCCTTTGAACCTCACACGTAGTCCAGTACCACATCATGACTGCTCTCAATGCAGTTTCATTGCTACACCCACCATCCTCATCCAAATGCTCCACCTCACTGCTGATTCATCCCAGAATTCTTTTAGAAGATAATCCTTCTTTTCCTTTTTTCATTTCCTATTTATCCACTGGCAGTTGCTTGAATCACTTTATTCCAGCAATTTTTGTCATGTTGTTCTTAATCCAGATATTCTTTAGTTATTCCATTCTTATTCAGCTTCTTGCTTTGTCTTTTTTAAAATTAATTTTTGATGGACTATGGTTGATTTTCAGTGTTGTGTTAGTTTCAGTATACAGCAAAGTGATTTAATTATACTTTTACCTATATCTGGATTTCCCTGGTGGCTCAGTGGTAAAGAATTCACCTGCAGTGCAGGAGACACAGGTTTGATTCCTGGGTCAGGAAGATCCCCTGGGGAAGGAAATGGGAACCCATGGACAGAGGAGCCTGGTGGACTATAGTCTATGAGGTCACAAGAGTTGTACACCACTCAGTGACTGAACCAGCACCACCATACATATATCCACTCTTTTTAGATTCTGTTTTCATATAGGTCATTACAGAGTATTGAGTAGAGTTCCCAGTGCTATACTATATGTCCTTGAAGTGAAGTGACGTGAAGTGAAAGTCGCTCAGTTGTGTCCAGCTCTTTGCAACCCCATGGACTGTAACCGGCCAGGCTCCTCTGTCCATGGAATTCTCTGAGCAAGAATACTGCAGTGGGTAACTGTTCCCTTCTCCAGGAGATCTCCTCGACCCAGGAATCGAACCAGGGTCTCCTACATTGCAGGCGGATTCTTTACCAGCTGAGCTACCAGAGAAGCCCACAATAGGTCCTTGAGTTTTTTGTTTTACGTATAGTAGTGTGTATATGTCGATTCCAATCTCCCAATTTATACCTCCCCACCTCACCCCATTGGTCACCATAAGTTTGTTTTCTGTATCTGTTTTGTAAATAAGTTCTTTTGTGCCATTTTTTTTTTTTTTTTTTTAATTCCACATGTAAGCAGATTCACTTGCTCTGACTTTTAAGGTCTTCAACCACTGTGTCAGAAGCAGCTACACTCCAGCTGCACTGTCCACCCTCTTCTACATTCACTGTACACCCCATTTCATTTTTCTTTTTCTTCCCTCCTTCAGCTATTAGAAGTCAGGGCTGTAGAACTGCTTACACCTACCTATCCAATAAAAAAAACCTGGTGAGAGATGAACATTTTTCTAAAGAAGCACCATGACCTGGATATTACATGGATTGTCTTATTGATTTTGTGATTATTTTAAAAGACTAATATTGTTAATTTCCCCAGATATTGATGAATGCATCCAGAATGGGGTTCTTTGTAAGAATGGTCGATGTGTGAACACAGATGGAAGTTTCCAGTGCATTTGCAATGCTGGCTTTGAATTAACTACAGATGGAAAAAACTGTGTTGGTATGGAAAGTGCCTGCTCCCTTGCAAAAGATTTTTTAAGGGATATATACACTTTTATTTAGAACCGTATAACTATTTCCATGAAAGCTCATACAGCACATATATGAGAGTCGTTCAGATGACTTAGGTAAAATATAAATACATTTAACAAAAGCTATTAAAGTGAAGGGACAGAATTTTTGGAAATATAATAGATGAATAGTTCAGTGCTTCTGGAAATTTCTTGTGTGGCATAGGTTTAATTAAAGTAACGATTATTCTTTGTAATTTTTAGCACCTACTGTATTTTGACTGTTGGGGTTACAACACTGATAACACAGAAAAGACCCACCTCCAGTCTAGGGAGGCACAAAAACATTTGATGTATGCGATAATCAAATCTCCAAATTTGTGGTCCTGGTCTAGCCTTGTAGTAAACACCAATACGCCACAGAAATATTCTATTTGCACAGAAGCACATATTTCACCCACTAATCAAAGTCCAGATCATTTCATGTACAGTGACCTTTCTCGTTGCTTTATTCTCTCATACAATATAAACATCCGATGAAAGAAATAGTAACTTTTTGGTAATCAAAATAAAAACTCTAGTCATGTGATTTTAATAGAAACTACACACAAAATTTCCTTAATGCTTTTCCTCTATGTCCCTTACACTAAAGGTCCTTCACATTTTCCACACTATTTGCTCTCACTCGGTTGGCATTCATAAGAAAAAAAAAAGTCTGTGACTACTTGGCTCATTTATGTAATAGAATAAGCCTGGCAGTTGTTTGCAGGAAGATGGGGAACTGGTTCCCTCAAGGCCAGTTGTGTAAGTCCCTCTCTCCTTCTGTAGACCATGATGAATGTACAACTACCAACATGTGTTTGAATGGGATGTGCATTAATGAAGATGGCAGCTTCAAGTGCATCTGCAAACCAGGATTTATCTTGGCTCCAAATGGGCGTTACTGCACTGGTATGTATGGCTCTGAGATAGGAAAGTAACCATGATTGAAACCATCTTTTTTATCTGAATGAATCATGCAAGAATTACTTCAGTTTCTTCATGTGGATTTTGTATTATTCACATCTCATGGTAATTCAGTACGGCAGGTGTCTAAAGCTTCCTAGAAAAACATACTTTGTGGTCTGTGGAACACCAGTGTCTTTACAAAAATAATAATGGCAAAGGAAGAATTAAGGAAATGACAGATTGGTTCTAGCAAATCTGGAAAAGACAATGAAGAAATAAGTTCTCTCAACTTTTTACATAAAAAAAGAGGAAGAAAAATATTGTATTCTCAGAACTAGATTTTCCACTGTCATTCATTACTGGTTTTGCATTATAACTTTTCCATAAGCTAATTCACATATCATTTATTACCATATGCATATCTAAAAGCCTTATATTGATTTCATGAAGGAGTAATTTGAATATTTCTAGCAACTGTTTTGTTTATAAAACCATTTTGAAGCCCAAGCTCTAGTGGTAACTTTACTAAGCAAAAGATAACTCTTGGAAATAAATAGGACTACATTATGTTTATATTCATAGTTGGAATTTAATAAGATGGAACAAATTTTGTAGTTCTACTAAAAAAATAAGTTTTATTCCAGTTTCCTCCTCTTGGACAGAATAAGCTCCATGAATACTTCCTGCCTTCAGTCGTACAAATTGATCTGAATAGCAAATAATACTCATACTCAAACCCTTAATGTCAGTGAAATTCCAGGGACAGTGGACAGAGAAAAATCAAGACTGATTCTTGTATTTCTGAATGAAAGTAGTTTCTTGACTATTCATGAAAAGGAAGTTCAGTATTAAATAGAAATATTGTAGCTTTGCTGATTGAACTCAGGACTGGAATGTCATCTCAAGGTTAGCTAACTTAGATTAATCACAGGATATGAGATTAGCATTCTGTTCCAGTGGGTAGCATTACATTACAGCCTGTAACTTTTTCAGCATTTCTAACTTAAATGTACATAAAAAGATGACCTCAATCTCACCATTTCCTGCTTTATTGAAACTTTTATTAATTTTTATTACAAATGCTGTAATCCATAAATTTTGAAATGCTCATGATTTGGCAGCTCTGTGTTTTGAAGGCTGTTCCCCTTTACAGGGAAGCCATTTAATGGTGGGTTACATTTCATAAATTTAAGCACTTTGAAAATTACAAGAGACTTCAAATTATTTTGTTACTGTGAACTGACTGAATTAATATTAAAACAGCATCTTGGAATTTTATGTATGTGTAAATGAAAGTTAAAAACATTTACCTTGGTTTTAAGAATTTGTTTCACTTAACTAATTTGAGTTGAATATCATTTAATATTAAACAGAATTGCCAAATAAATAATGAAAAATGAATTTGTCATACTCTTCTAATGGGTAAAACGATCTACTTTCACTCAATCTTTCTGAAAATGTGTTTGAAAGAGTTGCATTTGTGTAAAAGATTTGTTGTCACATCTGTGTATTCTTGGCACAAGTTATAAAATTGAAAACCAAATGTTGATAGTGTACAATGGGGGCAACAGGTCAACTCTGTAATAAAGTTAGAGTAATGGCCTGGCTTGTGTTCCCCTCTCTGGGCAGATGTTGATGAGTGCCAGACCCCAGGAATCTGCATGAATGGGCATTGCATCAACAATGAAGGGTCCTTCCGCTGTGACTGTCCCCCAGGTCTGGCTGTGGGTGTGGACGGACGCGTGTGTGTTGGTAAGTGAAACATTCTGTAATGGCCCCAGTGACCAAATGATCTTTGAAAACGGGATAAAGGTGTATCTATACAATAGAATAATATTCAGCCATAAAAAGGAACGAACAAAATACTAACATACATGAAAGCATGGATAAGCTTGAAAACATCGTGCTAAGTGAAAGAAGCCACACACATTTCATTTCCAAATGAAATGTCTGTAAAAGTCAGATTTGTAGAGACTGAGCAGATGAGTGGTTGCTCAGAGCAGAGAGTTGGAGGGTGGTGGGAGAAGAAGGTGATTGTTAAAGGTGTTTATGAGATGATGAAATGTTCTCATATCAGCTAGAATAACAATTGTCCAACTCTGTGAATGTGCTAAAAGCTCTTGAATTTATTTACTTTAAGTGGGTGCATTCTTTGTATGTGAATTATATCTCAATAAGGCACCTTTTAAAAAGGGACAAAGAGCCCAACTAGCTCCCTTCAGTAGCCTCTGATGAGATAGAAATGCTAGAGGAGGAAAAAAAATTGTTCTTTACCAGTGTCCTTCTTATTGTTAGATAGCCATGTCTCTCTGGTGGCTCTGACAATAAAGAATCTGCCTGTAATGCAGGAGTCCCAGGTTCGATCCCTGGGTCACGAAGATCCCCTGGAGAACGAAATGGCTACCCACACCAGTATTCTTGCCTGGATAATCCCATGGACAGAGGAGCCTGGCAGGCTATAATCCCTGGGGGTTGCAAAGAGTTGGACACAAGTGAGAGACTAACACACTACACACAATGGATATATGCTTTATAATTAGTGAGACATGAAACAGGGATAGCAGTTGTATTTAAATAAACTCTTATCTTTACCCAAGCAGTATTTATTTTTGTCATCTGAGCTTTAACATTTTTAAAACATGTTGTGTGTGTTAGTCGCTCAGCCGTGTCTGACTCCTTGGGACCTCATGGACTGTAACCTGCCAGGCTCCTCTGTCCAGGGAATTCTTCAGGCAATAATACTGGAGTGGGTAGCCATTCCCTTCTCCAGGGGATCTTCCCAACCTAGGGACAGAACCCGGGTCTTCTGCATTGCAGGCAGGTTCTTCACTGTCTGAGCCACCAGGGAAGCCTTTTAAATTTTATTTTTATACAATCTTAAAGGTTAATTTCATTTACAGTTATTGCAGAATATTGGCTATATTCCTCATGCTGTGTAGTACATCCTTAAGCCTGTCTTACACCCATAGTTTGTATCTCCCACTCCCCCATCCCTATGTTGCCCCTCCTCCCATCCCCACTGGTAACCACCAGATTGTTCTCTATATCTGTGAGTCTGCTGCTTTTCCCAAACAAAATTTTAAATGTAAATAATTTATATGTCAGAACTTCAACTCATATCAGAAGTTGGAAATGTTTCTAAATAGTTATTCAGTGCCATGTAATGATAGAAACGAGGAAAGAGTATGAGAGAGAATGTATATTTTATTTGAAACCATTCACCATTCCTCTTGGGAATAATTCCTACTTTTGAGTGAGCAGGCATCAGCTTTAAAGAGGCAGGCAGAACGAAAATATCTTTGGCATTCAGAAACCCAACCATTATGTCCTAATGATATCAAGAGCAGAGGGAGTAGTTGTGAAAATACATTGAATGCCATATTCTCTCCAAAGCACTTCCGTGAAAGTGAATTAGCCGTTGTACACCATCTATTTCTCAGGTCATAGAGTAAAAGACAGACATACTCAGTGGTTTAAAAGTATTATTTGAGAGAAATGAAATTCTTTCTCAGACATAGCTGGTTATACTTTATTCTTAACCTATGGGAATCAAAACATTTGGATTCTGAAGGTTATGTAAAAAAAAATGAAGAAGCAGCAACAGCAGATGGAAATAATCTGTCCACTTAAAGTTTCATCCACTCTATCCAGGCTAGGATTTATTTCAGCTTACACGATTGTCAGCACTTCGTTCAGGACTATTTCAAATACAGTAACTAGAAGAATGTAGCTCATTTCTGCTTAAAGGGCTAAAATATTTTCAGTTGCTTTTTCCCTTTATCTAAATGGTTTTGCTGAAATCTATGATTAGTTCAAAACCAGTTTTGGAAGGAGAAATGATTTTTCTTTTAAGCAACCGACATATGAATAGTTGTTAGGAATTCAGTATTCAAACACAAATATTCATTCTCTTGTCCACATACAGAAAAAGTATTAGAATTTTTTGGGAATCCCTCTCCAATTTTTCACAGTTGTAATTACTTAAACTTTTTAAAATAAAAACACCGTTTGTTCTGTGTGTAAAGTTATATAGCTATTCCTTTAACATGCTAGATGTGTTTTCTTCATGTCTTCTGCCTTTTGAGATGCTTTTAGATGCATTGATTGTTGAGGTTAGAGATGAATCATTACTATGAATTATTATTAGAGTTAGCGCTTTAATTTTAGATTTCATTTGTTTGTTCATTTTTGTTTACCTATATACTGAGATGGGGTTTTTTATTTTCAGAAAATTAAACTACTGTTGTAACCAGGATATTGAAGAAGCATGATTCACAGACAGGATATGAACAAAAGGCAACTGTATTTTGTTTTTCTCAATCCTTTCAAAACATATTTTTAATTATTCAGTGGGAGCAGTTTATCTAATAAGGAAAAAAACTTAGGTACCCCCAACTTTACAGTTTTTAGATGGCAGAAATTTATGACGGCTTGAGGCAATGAAAACAATCTGGATTTAGCAGTTAGAATGTCCAGTGATGTATAAAAGTCAATATTCTGAACTTGAAGTTCTGACTTCCCTTCCCGAGCTCACACCTTCGTGAGCTTGAGATGTTTCTGACTCTGCCAGAGCAGTCAGAGCACGAGGCGGGAGGAAAGAAGGCAGAAGCCCTGGCACTCTCCTGGGGTTGCTTCAGGATTTCTGGGCTTGACACAAGTTTAAGCCAACTCCGTCCTTGGGAGTGATTTCGTGAGGGTGTCAGCGGCCTTGGCCTGCCTGTGACGAGATGCGGACACTGCATTTTTCTCCTGGCGGCTGCTCCTGGCCCCACCCCAGGCCTTTGTGCCGTCCACTTTAGACAGACTGTCCCTGATGGTGTCTCGTCTCCTCTCTACGCATTCATTTTAGAGCCTCCAATTGGTGTGGCCCTCATCTAAGGGTGGCCCTCACCCCTTGCCCTGTGAACTGAGTGAACAGAGGTTGCTCTTGCCTTTGTCCTTTGATTCTGCGGTGGGATAGCAGCCGCCCTCCTCTGAGTGCTAGGGGTCCCTGACAGAGTTTGGTACAAAGTCTTCAAGCTGTTCCCTGTGAAGCTCTTTTCTCTTGCCCAGGGGTGAAGATGGAAGCATGCCCAATTTGTAATCTGGCTCTTGCCCCCCCAAAATCCTCCTCAAAAACTCTTAATTGCCTCTCTCTAAATTGTATCCTGAATATTGGGAGGGGTTGAAGAACCTGGCAACGAATTTTCCATTTCTACTTCCTTCAGGATGGAGTCTCAAAATTCACCTTGTTACATGTTATTTAGTACCATGAGATTTCAGCTTAAATTTCCTTTTTAACATCCTCTTATGTTAGCTTAAGAGTATTTCAGCCTCTTCATGAACACTCTTTGACAGTCCTGTCAGCTAAAAGGTTAATTTTTGTTCTTTACTCTAGATCTGCCTTTATACTAGTTGTGTGGCCTTAGGCAAGATACATTACCTCTCTGTGCATCCTTTCCTCACTGGCTGTTTTTGAGGATTAAATAGGTTAATATTAGATTTATTGGTATAAATCTGGAATGATGTCTGGCACATAACACATACCCAATAAGTAAACTATTACAATTACTACTGTTTGGTTAAATCAGAATAGTAGTGTTACTTTAAATATTGTCTTAAGAGTTGCTGCTTTGAGCTATAAAGAAAAGTTGATACCGAAAAATAAAGAATAAAGTAAAATTAGCATTTGTGTCCAGACATATTTTACCTTTGGTAAATACAAAGGTAAAGTATGCTAATTATCTGAGAAAATCCTTCAGCAATTCCAGTCTTTAAGAAAGAAAAGACATGGAGAAATTTGATAACACATGGAAAAGGCATAGCGTAAGATTTAAGTCTGATCACCAACCAAACATTCATGTGAGCTCGTACTGATGGTACTGCTGCTATCGGTGTCTCTAATCCTGTCTACTGTGAATGTTGGCTTGCTTACACTGAAGAGAATAAAATGAACTAGAGTTCCAATCTGGGGTCTTTGAAAAGGGAAAACTCAACTGTTTTTATCAAAGGTAGAAGTGAGTATCATAGGCTTTTTATTGACTTGCTTCTAAAAATTGCCCCTGGCTTATCCTCTCAGCATGAAAACAGAAATAACTTTGACCATTCTGTGATGCCTTTTGAGATAAGGGGTACCATCCTAAGAACTCACAAAAATCTTACTGCAAGTCATGAATTATGTTGTTGTTGCAAGTATTCATCATTGTGTTGAGTCCTATACTTGTGTGTAAGTCAGAGCTGACCCTCCCAAATGAGGTCATAGCAGAGGCAGAAAGGAACAACACTTCTACTCCCCAGGGTTGTGTGGGAAAACCTCCTCCATTTGAGCATACACACATCTCTGCTTCATGCAGCCATACATCCATCTCATTGTTTTAACCAGAAAAAGCACCAGATCACAGGACATAAGTACTTAGCATAGCAAGCAGATAAATTATTTCCAACAAGTTATTAATAATTATAAATATTTATAATAATGGTTATCTCTTTGATGGAATTACTATATAATAGACTGCTTAAAACTCTACTCCTTCTCTGGCCTGTATGATGATCTGAGTTTTTTTTTTAATAGTTACCATTTACCATCTCATAAAGTTGTCCTGTATTTTATGAGAATTTACATGAGCACAGTAACCAGGTTATGTGTCTTCAGGGCATAAACTGACATAGTAGAAAGAAGAATTGCTTTGGAGGTCATACAAGCCTATGTCTGAATTTCAGCTCGGGCAGTGGATAGTCTAGGCCTTGGAGGTACTTACGTAATGCCTCTGAACCTCACCTTCCTCATCTACGAAAAGGAGATAATGATCACTATGGAGTTGTTGAATGTTCAATGACATAATGTCTATAAAGCAACAGGCACAGCACCACAGACGCATAGTAGTAATAATTATTTATAGAACTGGATTTGTTGAGAGTCAGAGGTTAAAACATAGTCATAACGGAGCTTGCCTGGTGGCTCAGTGGTAAAGAAGCTGCCTGCCAATGCAGGAGACACGGGTTCGATCCCTGGTCCGTGAAGATCCCACGTGCCCTGGAGCAACTAAGCACACACCGCGGCTACCGAGCCTGTGCTCTGAAGCCCAGGAGCCTCAACTGTTGCGCCTCGGTGCTGCGACTACTGAAGCCCGAGAGGCCTAGAATCCGAGCTTCGCGTCTGCAAATGTGAAGCCCAGGCGCCGCAACTCGAGTAGCCCCCACTCTCCATAACTAGAGAGAAGGCCCCACAGCAATGAAGACCCAGCATAGCCCAAAATAAAGAAAGAAATCATAGCTGCAATAGCACACTGGGGGTTGAAAAGATAGGCTTCCTATCTCAGAAATTCAAAGAGAGAAATTTCATAACCCACAGTGTCATCGCAAGACAGTTTAACTGCACAGCATTTCATTGTTCATAAGAACTTCTAAAATAGAAATAATGTTAATTATAGTCAGTGATTAGAGGTCTAAGTCTTGTTCATAGCTGTGGAAATATACCTGGGTCAATGAGGGGCCTGTGAGGATAAGTGGGATAATTGATGCTTGTGTAATGCATGAAAATTATTAGAGAAAAAATTTTTCATATGCATTTATTCTTTTCCTCTCACAATAAACATTTGTTGATCTCCTAATGCTATGAGATGTTGAAGATGCAAAGGAAAAGAGAAGTGGCAGATGCTATCCAGAGCTTCCCATATACTGGCCACTTAAGTTACAAGAAGCCTTCTGTTTTGAAATCTCTTTGTCTCTGTATCACTATCTCAAGTCATTGTTTTCTCCTCAGACACGCACATGCGTAGTACTTGCTACGGTGGGATCAAGAAGGGAGTGTGTGTGCGGCCCTTCCCCGGCGCCGTGACCAAGTCTGAATGCTGCTGTGCCAATCCAGACTATGGTTTTGGAGAGCCCTGCCAGCCATGCCCTGCTAAAAACTCAGGTAGACACCTTTGCCAGTTCCATACCTGAAAAGGAATCTATCTAAGCTAACATTAGATAGCGGGTCAAAGAGTACCTCGACTCTGAAGTGTTTTGTCTATCTTTAATGAAAGGAAAGAAATCCAAATCTGTGTTGATATGTGAGGCATATAGTAAGATCTGGCTTATATTTACTTACAGTCTCTAGGGAAAGAGAACACATAGTGAATAGGAAAATTTATCTTATGATCCAATTATGACCGTTAAACCAGATTCTTTACGTAAATATGCTAGCCGCAAAGTCTTTCATCTCTCATCATTCTGAAGATAAATAGCATAAAATTTACTTACCATTTTCAAGGTTATGATAAGTTCATGAGAACCCGATTTTATTTATTTTTAATTTTCATGCAGAATGGTATTAGGATGCAGTCTATAGAAGTTTGGTCTATGAGGAATCTATCAGTAGTTCCAGAAAGTAATAAATTTCTTTCTGAATGTTACCATATGTTACAGGCACATTAAACGGTTTAATTTGACTATTCTGTGACTGGTTATTCATATTTTTATGAAAACTGTATTGAATAGATGTAAGTACAGCAGGGACTCAAACACAGTCTCTCTTTTTTTTTCCCTTTAAAGTCAAGAAGAGTTGAAAATATAGGTAGGCAAATATATAAATTACAATTTAGTATGATTGCTGCTTTGAAAAAGAAACCTAAGGAGCCAGGAGAGCACAAAGGAAGGAGCAGTTCCTGGGGAGACTGGGAAAGACTGCAAAGAAGGATGCATACTTACTTTGGTCTCAAAAAAAAAAAAAGTAAGAATCTCTCAGGTAGAAAATGGAAGAAATGCATTCTAGCAAAGGAAGTGGCTAGTAATTCTGTTAAAAAATACTAAATGGACTGTTCAAACCTTAGAAAATTAGTTAGCATTCCTCTGGAAGAATTACTGAGTATGACATTTTTTTACAAAAGGAGTTAATGAAGTATCTTAATATATTTAAATGAATTATGCTTATTATGAAAGAATATGCATATTATTTAAGAAAGGAGTTAATGAAGTATCTTAATGTATCTAAGTGAATTATGCATATTATGAAAGAAGTATAAAAATTGATAGCTAGATTAGATAAAAGGATCAGTGAACTAATAAAATGAGTCTAGGAACAATTGTAAATATAAATGGGATTATAGAATACAATAAAGGTGACATTTAGATCAGTAAGAACAAATTGAACTAAAAGTAATGAATATTGTTGATAGATATGGGAAAAAATTTGAAGGTAGCTCCCTTTATTAAATGTTGCAAAATAACTTTTTTGTAGAAGATGCAAACTTTCTGTTATCTTGTAATGATAAAGGACTCTCAAAACAGGCCCCAAAGACTGAAATACGTGTATGAATTAGAAAAATATTTTCCTTAATTTATAAGAAATTTACATTAATCAATAGGCAAAGTTGAAATCCTCTATAGAAAAAAGTACAGTGTGCCCAAAACTTCACAGAGCTGAAGTGCAAATAATAGAGTGCCACATAAAAAGATGCCTAATCTGTTTAAAATTAAAAGAAAATTTTTAAAAGTGTCATTTTTGTTTATAGATTGGTAAAAATGATTGATTCTCCCCAGTGTTGGGAAGGTTATACCAATATGGGTATTCTCTTACGCTGCTGCTGAAAATGTAACCTGGGATATTTTGGGAGAGGAGCACTATCAAAAAGAAACAAACTTTGAGCAGTTTTACTTCTAAGAGATTAACCTAGTTATATTTTGAAATTATTTATTATATCAGTAATTGCCAAAAGTTGAACAAACCTAATTTCATCAATAAGAGATTGAATGAGTGTAATACATCCACATAACTGAGAAAAAATATTAATCTATTAAATGGGCTATTACTTGAAATGTCTGTTTTAGAATACAGAGGGCCTAAGCCTACTCCCCCACTTATAACCTCTGTGATCTGAGCATATTACTTCCCATCTCTATTCCAACTTTCTTGGCTATAAAATAGGGAAAAAACAGTATCTAGTTAGTGGTATTGGGAGGATTAGATAAATTATTAGATTCAAAATGCTAGAACACTATCAGGCATATCACATAGTAAATGCTACTTATTATATATGTTTCCTGTTATTATTGAGAGAAGAAAAAAAAAGCTTAAAACCAATCTCTATAATAAATTTAGATTTTTTTTAAGTTTCCATAAGTAGAAAATGTTTGTAATATTTATCAATATATTAATGATATTTAAGGTGATAATCACAAGTTGTTTTTTTTTTACTTTTTTATGCTTATCTCTGATTTTGGAACTCTTAAAGTAGTTATGTGCTAGAAGATTGTGATTTGTTTTCAATTTTATTTCAGATAATTCTTTTCAATGATAGTTTTGGAGTTATGAAAATGACTTGTGTGTGAAACTGAAGTAATTTAGAGCTTTTGATTTCTCTGTGTGTTTTTATCTTACAGCTGAATTCCATGGCCTTTGTAGTAGTGGAGTAGGTATCACTGTGGATGGAAGAGGTAACTATTCAATTCTCAATCTTATAATAATTATTGCCTATCTGTATTATTATTATATTATAGATATGATATATTTATATTATAAAATATATCCGTGTAATGTAGTAAGATAAATTTTCTTCTAGAAGAGTGGTTAAAAGCTAGATGATATTAAGCAGTATGTAGATGTTCATTTTTATGCTTAGTAGATAAATAATTATCTGTTAAATATGTGTTGTTAAAAATGTCACTAACAAATTACAGCCATGATTTTATGGATACCTTGCTTAAGAAGATGCTGCAGTTGGTTAAAAAAAAAGGGAGTCAGTTTGAAGAAAAAATGTAAAATAATGGCACTGACATAGTTTAAACAAAAATAATCTGTAAGAGGTATTTGATATGGATCTTTAAGAGATATTTGAGATATACTGCCCT
>SJYT01082398.1:82174-104861 GCA_006410635.1 Cephalophus harveyi
CACTAAAATGTTTCTATCCATCTATAGAAGTACAAAGTTTCAATGAAGTTTTCTTCTTTTAAATTTAGCACTATGATAAACAAAATTCCAATATGGAATTTGAATATTAAGTACATATGTGTTTATAATTTTAAAGTTCTTTTATATGTTAATATAGTATCCTTTGTTTTTTTAAATAAAACTGTAGGGTGCTATTCACCTTTAGTTTGCATAAATATTCCTCTACTTTCATATTTGATGAGACTCTAGACAAATTATAGACTAATTGACAGTAAACATCACATCTTTGCAAAGAACATCAGAAACAAAAGTAAAAAAGCAAACTTTTACAAAGTTGTTTCTCTCAAAAACCAAAAGACTGACATTTCCAGAGTATTTAAGGCTTCCTAAATTCTAGAAAACAATAGTTACTGTTAAAATTTGAGCATAGTGACCAAAATTTTGTTTTACACCATTTTTATTCCCTTTCATCATTGCCTCTCCCTCAGAGCCAGCTGCCCTGTTGGAACTTAGTGGCTTCTCATATAAGCACATCATTCCTCAAGTCCCACTTCCTATTGTGACAGAGAGTAGTCCTGTTCATGGCTTGTAAAACATTGTGTTCTCAAACATCCACATTTGAACTGACCTCTCCATCAATTTCAACTTATCAACAAGGAGAAACATTTACTAAGTATCATATTGCTTAGTTGACTATAAAAAATGATAATAAAATAGAAATATTCCATGCCTTTGGAACCATAAAATTATATAGAAATCCTAATAAATCTTTGCCTTTTAATTAGATGGTTATAATACCTATCAAGTTGAGTTTTCCTTTGGGTTTGACCCAACAGCCTATAAATTTCTTTATTAATTTTATCATAAATGCCAGCACATTACATGGCTTAATTCTTTGAATTTCTGCCAGTTCCCTTCACTTTTCATTTTTACCAGGGAAGTGTCCCATATCTCTTGATTTTGTTCTCACTCCTTATTTTCATTTCCTTTCTCTTTCTGAACAACAGCAGATTGGAGGGTTGCAGGGTTAAATACTATGTGTTTTGAGTGATCTTTACTGGACATACATGTATCAACAGACAGTGAGTGACTGTGAGCATTAAACTTTGAACATTTAATGCAGATATCAATGAGTGTGCTCTGGATCCTGATATATGTGCCAATGGAATTTGTGAAAATCTACGTGGTAGTTACCGGTGTAATTGCAACAGTGGCTATGAACCAGATGCCTCTGGAAGAAATTGTATTGGTAAGTTATTGGTTTTATTATGCAGGAGCCTTTTGTGTAGTTTAATCCCATGGATCATAGGAATCAAACTATAAATAAGTGAGTAAAACTAGAGGTCTTACAGTTTCTCTTGTTTCCTTTTTAGTATAGAGATATAAAAATATTGGAGTCAAATACTGTTAAACAGTAACAGACTTTAGTGCACAATTTAGTATTAATATTTAAATTAGGTTTTTTCCCCAGATGAATGGACATATAGTCAATTACTGGCCTGTTTTATCTGCATCTATCTTAATCCTATAATATTTTACTAGGAAATGGGATTTAAAAATTATCAAGGTGGTATGTATGGATAATATACTACATTAAGAAAATTAAATATTACAGGTTGACTTGGAAAGAAACAGTCAATTGCTGTAACATATCCAAATAATATAAATGAGATGGATATTTCCTTTTGTAAATTTATAAGGAAGTGTTTGAAAAACCTCAGGTACATAATTCTTATATTCAAGGATTTGTGAAAAATCTAGATTTTCCGGCAGAGCACTTGAGTCCACTTTTATAAAATGAATGTTAATCGATCCTTCATCATATATAATCATTTTTACATCCACCACTAATGACTCAAACACAAGGCTTGATGATTATGATTAGAAAGAAATATATTTTTCCCTGTTTATGGTTTTGAGTTTTATTACTGATATATGTTACTATATATCCATCTCACCTTGGGTTGAAGATACATATATAATGGATGTATAAATTTATATTAAATATCATTCACTTAACAATAGATTTTGATACCTGCTGGCAAGGGCCCCATCCAGAGATTGATGGACACTTATAAAACTATGCAAACCACCTAGTTTTTATTCCCTAAAAGCAAAGTCACTTCCAGCTTAGTATCTAAGTATAGCTGAACGCATGGGTACCCTACTGAAAACAAGGAAATTCAATGAAGATTCACACACTGAACACGGTTCATGGCAATGCTCAACTCTTTAAAGTAGGTACATACATAATTTTAATAAAATTAAAACTAGATTTTGAAAATAAATTTCTGTTTTAGTTTACTTAGGTCTGCCCTAACAAAGTACCCAAAATGGGGTTACTTAAAACAATGGGAATCGATGTTATAGTTTGGGAGTTGAAATTCCAAAATGGAGGTGTCAGTGGGACCATGCTCTCTCTAAGGGAGAATCCTTCCTTTCCTCTTCTGGGGGAGAAGGGCTCGGTGGGAGAATCCTTCTTTTCCTCTTCTGGGGGAGAAGGGCTCGGTGGGAGAATCCTTTTCCTCTTCCAGGCTCAGGTGTTTGCAGGCAGTCTTTAGCATGGCTCAGTTTTCAGATGTGTCACTCCAGCCACATGTCTGTCTTACTCCTGTGCATCTTCACATCAGCTTCCCTCTGTATGTGTCTGTCCCTGGGTCACAATTTCCCCTTTATTGCAGTCATTGGCGTCCATACCTATACTGGAATACAACCTACCCGAAGGATCTTATTTTAATTTGATTACTCTGCTTAAGAATCCTGTTTCTAAATTAGGTCACATTCTGAAGTCCTGGGGGTTAGGCATTCAAAATATTTTTTTGAGAGACATTTCAACCCACAGCATGGATTGATGGATAAATAATTTGTGATTTGGCCTACTTGATAAAGTGTATAATCTTGGGGGAGACTATAATGATGCTTAAAATGTAATACTACTGCAGGTCAACAAGTAAATGAAGAACAAAGTAGTAATGTGCCTTTTCCAAAGCATTAACACACATCCCAAGGACTTTAGAACATCTTAAAAGTAAGCACAAGATTGTTCCATTTGAGTAAAATGTATTTTGCTTAGGGCCAAGGAATGTGCTTTGGGTACAAAGAGACAGAGTAAGGTATGGGATGAGGAAGAAAAACAAATAATAAAATTAAAACATTTTGAACGCCGTACTGTTCGTTTCACTACATGTGTCTCCTGTCTTCTAACGGTGGCTTCCAGACATTGATGAGTGCCTAGTAAACAGACTGCTGTGTGACAATGGTCTGTGCCGAAACACACCTGGGAGCTACAGCTGCACCTGCCCACCTGGCTATGTGTTCAGGACTGAGACAGAGACGTGTGAAGGTGAGAGCCACTTTTCTTCATTGTGAATAGTAAGCATGTTAATATGCATGAACCTCAAATACATTATGAAGCAACAGAGCAAGAAGAATGTTGTTTGAATATGTTTTAAATTTTACAATCTCAGCTAATCTGCCAGTTTTAGAAATAGCATGCATGTAGCCCAGTTTATAAATACCATCAGTTTTGTCCCATTCAGAAGAAATATCAACACACATTTTGAATTTAATGAAAATAAGTGAAAGAAGCCAGTTTGTTTCACTTGCTGATAAAATATCAGATTTTTGTTTGGTTGGTTTTCCCTTTTTAAAACCAATGTAACACATTAGCCTAGGAGAACCTGAACTCACAAGAAAGTCACCTCTTAGGCATTTTATTTATGAAATGATTGATAGACCTCAGAGGTTGGCCCAGAAAATAGGCCAACCTATACTTGAGGCCTGAGTAAAAATGGTCACCTAAATGAAATTTATAGTCCAAGAAAATTGTCCTTTCCCTTTGAAAATTTAAGTTATGACTTGGATTTAAGGATCGTGAATTGCTGTTTAAAAAACCTTCCTTTTCTTTTAAGCTCATTTTTCTGCAGTGGAAGTTATATGAGTAAGTTAAATGCTTCAGAAAGGCCCCATTTTCAGTGGGATACTAGCTAAGCTATGAGAATCTTCAATTATATCCCTGTTCCTTGATCAAAGTACTGTGTATTTCAGGATAATTTGCTGTATGACTACTGTTCATTGTTCCTTTTCAGTTGCACTGTGTGGGCCTACAGAAGTATCCCATGACATTCTCAAATCCAATAACTACTTCTGAATAGTAACTTAAAAAAAAAAAGATTTCATCTTTAGTTATTTGGAATAGCCCTTTTTTAATCTATTAAAGTATTTGTTTCCTGGTAACTTCATAGCCAAGAAAACTGCAATAGTAATATTATGCAAAAAGTTGTTAACATTCTCTTTTTTTTATTGTTTAACTTCAAAGCATTCTTATGAACAGAAACAAATTAGGACTCAAACAAGATGCCAAAATACAGACAACTCAGCTGAAGTCAATGAAATGCAATTACAAGTGCAATTCTGAGTTTGGATTGAATTTGAGGGACCAGTGAAAAACAGTAATTAGCTTGAAGAGAGAAAAAAAGGAAAGAAAAATGAAAGCCTCAGTATAAAATGCAGTTTTTCTAAACTTAGTTCGGATAACTGTTGAGTTCCCCTCCTGTCCACACCTTTTTCAGGAGCTCCTCAAAGAGAAGCATACTTTCCATTCCTGACTAAAGTACTTGAAGATTCATTCATCTTGTCCATAGATGAAGAGACATCTGTTAGTTTTTTTTTTTTTTGTCTTAGTATCTTTTTTCATTAGTCCAAGCTTCCCAAGTGTATGCATCCAGAGTTTTTATCTTTTAGCATCCATAGGCACTCTCCTTGGGCTTCTCCAATGGCTTAAGGGTAAAGAATCTGCCTGCAGTACATGAGATGCAGGAAATACAGGTTATTCCTGGGTCAGGAAGATGCTCTGGAGTAGGAAATGGCAAACCACTCCAGTACGTTAGTCTAAAAAATCCTATGGACAGAGGGGCCTGGCGGGCTGCACTCCAAAGGTTTGCAAAGAGTAGGACGTGACTGAACATGAGCCCCTTCCCCTCAACGCCTTTTATCCTTCAGAATTGCCATGAGAAATGCATTTTGTAAAAGAAAAAAAATTCCACGCCATGAGTTTACTCCGTGAGTTTTTTGGGAGGGTAGGAGAAGGGATTTCAACAACTGTGTTTCCTTTTGTTTTATTCCTGATTTTCTACACCTCCTTCCCACTGCCCTTTTTCAGTTTTATCTATTGCCTATTGGAGTTATCTATTGTTAAATGTCAGGAAGTTCTGAAAGCAGTAACTTAGGATATCATCTTCATTTAACTGAGAAGCTGATGATTATGAGAACTGGTTTGCCTGTCCAGTGACAGTACCCTTTTGTGCCATTGTAGGGGAGACACAACAGGGAGCTATATGGATGGTGTCTGATTCAGTTTGGTTAGTTTGGTTTGAATACCAGACTGTCGATATTTATAGCATATTGCTTCCATTTTGACAAGTAAGATGAACTTGAAGCATACTAAGAGGTTAAATATCAAAGCATAAATAAAAGGGATTCACCTACTTAGGAAATGAAGAGTGGTGTTTAATAGTGTGACATTGCTGTGTTTAATAGCTCAGTTGCGTCTGACTCTTTGTGACCCCACGGACTGTAGCCCTGCAGGCTCCTCTGTCCATGGGGATTTTCCAGGTAAGAATACTGGGAGTGGGTTGCCATGCCCTCCTTCAGGGGAATCTTCCCAAACCAGGGAACAAACCCAGGTCTCCCACTCTGCAGGCAGATTCTTTACCATCTGAGCTACCAGGGAAGCCCAAGAATACTGGAGTGGGTAGCATATCCCTTCTTCAGGGGATTTTCCCAACCCAGGAATCAAACTGGGGTCTCCTGCATTGCAGGTGGATTCTTTATCAGCTGAGCTACCAGGGAAGCACCAGTATAACATTAGATGATTACATAAGTATTAATGCATAGTAATACCAAATCAAGAAGCAGTGATGGTTTAAAAGCATGGTCTTTATTTATTTTGCCAAAGAATAATTGTTCCTGATAAACTAGCCTTTTCTTTAATATGAAATATGTTTTATATCTGACATTTGTAAGAAAGAAGTTCATGTTACGTAAATAAAAGAGAAATGATAGAGAAATATTTGGGTTCTAGCCTTATGACATTGGTGGAAATAAAAATGATTTATTGTGAAAAACTTAACCAGATAAGTGTTATTTCTATGCTTTCATCCCACTATTAAGTTATTTGCATTTTATTAAGTGTTTTGCAAAAAAGAAATAGACCTGAAAGCCATGGAAATCTTTTTCCCTTGGGTGTCCTCCTTATTTCCAGCCTCACATTCACACGATAAATTTGTGTGCCTGAAGCAGTTCTCTGCATGCTATTCTTTCTAAACTAATTTCCAAAAACTAGGCAGGGAGTTATTAGCCAATTCATTGTCAATTCTAGCTTTCTCTCTATATATTTGCTATATGCACTAATTTTACTTGTCATTCATGTTTTCAACAGTCTATTTTAAGTATGTATTAAAAAGCAGTAATCAAGTTTCTCTGATAATTCAAACCAAAGTTACAAAAATTTATTTTACTTTTTTTGTTTGAGCTCTGAGAGTCTGTGAAAGTTAAAATTTTTACAGCAAGCGCTGTGGTTTAGATTGTGTTTCCAGTGACATAACTAGTTAAATGTAAACCAGATGTGCTTTGAAGTTTATTTCCAGGAATGTACAGTGAACTGTTTCAGTTCCTGGTTCCATGACATTTATAACATAAAAACAATGTATTTAAAGAAAAATTAAACAGTTGATATCTGTAGCTGTCATTGCATGTGTTTATAGCTTTTGAGTTCATAATTGCTTAATATAAAGTCAGGATTTTGCACATTGATGAAATTGACATTTTTCCTTTGGGGGAGGTTCTTAACAGATTAAATTAATAGGTGATATATAGTCTGTCTTCAGATTAAGTATCTGCTTCTTTTTTGGCTATCTGATTTGTTTTTACATTGTGGTTTTTTTTTTTTTTTTTTTTTAATTTAGTACTCTGAAGTAGATGTTTTCATTCCAAATCTGTGCTGTAATTACAAAACCTGCTCTTATATTTTTAGGAGGCTTTCTTGCTACAAAGGACCTGAAAGAAAGATGTATTTATATTTCTTAAAAACAATTTGTACTTCAAGAATCCATTAAATTCCTGGGTATTTATTTAGTAGTTTTGAAACAGCAAAGAGGAAACATAACTGTTTTCCACATGGATTTTTAAGTTTGCATTTCAAGTCTACAGACTTGAAAATTAGCAATGAGCCCTTCCTTTTCAGAACCAATTTAGTTTATATTTGACTTGAGATGTTCAAGAGTAAACGTTATGATCTTCTAGTTATTTGCATGTTTTCCTCAGTATATATATTCCTGTTTAATTCAAAGAAGTGTTTAGAAAAAAATAATAAATAGTATGGTGAATTCAGAAATGGTAGTATTCAACAAAAGGGTGTCTTAAAGTATGTTGACCTGTTTCAGATAATTAACCAGTTATAGAAGGAAATCTGAGTATCTTTTCCTTAAATTGAGTGGTTTAATTTATACTGAAAGTCAGTCTTTGATATTGTTTTTAGTAGTTTAGCTAAATCTTGTATTTATTTTTAATTAACTTTTGTTAAACTATTTAACTTTAACATCTTGTTTAGTCACTACTTGAGAATATAGGCTTACTCTAATTCCATCATACTTCTGACCATCGACAGGAATCGTTTAGATTATGATATGCAATTTGACTTCAGACTCAAATCAATGATAGTAAAAATCTATTTAATACAATTAAAAGTTTATTTTTCCTCTTTTTTTATTTTAACACAATCAGTTGTACTTTAAAATGTCTCACACTAGGACTTCCCTGGTGGTCCAGTGGTTAAGAACCCATTGCCTTGCAATGCAGGGGATGTGAGTTCCATCCCCAATGGGGGAACTAAGTTCTCACATACAACAGAGCAACTAAGCCCATGAACTTAAGACCCAATGCAGCCAAATAAATAAATAAATATTTTTTGAATGTCTCAAACCAAACATGGAAATTTGAACAGGAGGGTGGATAAGGACTGGAAGAGAAGGCTATATCTGGTGTTAAAGTTTCATCCCTTATTTCCTGATTTGTATCCAGGAGTTTGGAATTAAAACCAGGATTGTGATGTGTTGTCTCTACTATACGCTTTTTAAATTCTTCCAAAACCTCATGGAATCACCAACGACAGAAACAGTCACCTTCGTGC
Source organism: Cephalophus harveyi (assembly GCA_006410635.1). Taxonomy (NCBI): domain Eukaryota; kingdom Metazoa; phylum Chordata; class Mammalia; order Artiodactyla; family Bovidae; genus Cephalophus; species Cephalophus harveyi. Next base: position 90,363 of record SJYT01082398.1, read on the forward strand.
ACAGCAGTCATTGCACCTAGGAATATGTTGCTTTCATGGAATCAGAATTCAAATTTCCCACAGGAAAATTATATCTCATTACCAGAGAAAATTAATCCAATTTATGAAAAGTTGTAGTGAAACAGTAAAGATACTGAACCCTTTCAAAACAGGCTGATTCCTGTAGTCCTGCTGAGTCCCCCAGCTGTGCGCATGTGTATCCACACTGTAAAATGCACGTCTCCATTCCCCATTCACTTTATGCCTCATAGATCCATATTAAAATTACAAGAGCCAAGTTTACCAGACGTTCTGGCATAGCGTGGCTTGTTGGAATAATATTTTCCAGAAACACATGGCAGCTCTAACAGAATCTTTTCCTTCTGGATTGTAGATATAAATGAATGTGAAAGCAACCCATGTGTCAATGGGGCCTGCAGGAACAACCTTGGATCTTTCAATTGTGAATGTTCTCCTGGCAGCAAACTCAGCTCGACAGGATTGATCTGTATTGGTAAGATCTGTGCGTGGCGCTGATGTTTCAGTTTCACTCCAAAGATAAGCAGAGACGCCAGGACGTACTGTGGGTAAACAGTACATGATCACAGGAAGCTAATAATTTAGGAGTTACTTCAGTTGTTTTCTCTTGTTATCCAGGTAGGAGTAAAACATGATAGTATAAACTAGACAGACTCTTAAATTTTGTTAGATTCTAGGAAGCATTCCTTTTGTGTAAGTATATATATATATATATATATTATGCCATAAGTTATAAGCGTTTCCATACCACACACATATTTATATTCATTCCCCAGGAATGCCTTAGGCAGCAATACAATCAAATCCTTACTGCATACTTTTTATAAACAACCTTCAATGGTAAACAAAAATGTGATCACATTTGGACTCAGTTAACAGGACAAGAACTTGAAGAGTTGGAACTTTAAACAAATAGAAAGAATTTGTTGGTTTTTTAAAAATTTCTTCTATCAATCATAACTTTATGAATGCCAAAGAATTCTTGCTTTGGAAAATCTCTAAGAAAGATTTGAAAACTTCCAGGACTAACATGTTTCAATGTATCTCAAAACATAGAAGGTCAGTTCTTGATAAAGGCGTGTGTGCGTGCTCAGTCACTCCAGTCGTGTCCGACCCTCTGCGACCTCATGGACCACGACCCACCAGGCTCCTCTGTCCATGGGATTCTCCAGGCAAGAGTACTGGAGTGGGGTGCCATTGTCTTCTCCACTGATTAAAGGCATTAGTCCATAAATAAAATGAAATAGTCAGATCTATTATAACGTTACTGTAAGTGATTCTTCAGCTTATGTAAGAGAAAAAACCGATCTCAGTAGTTCTTTCCTGCTTCTAGTGTCTAAGGTTACACTGACTAGATATACATACTTCACATTTTTACCTAGTATTCACTTTTGGTGGTGGTTGAGCTGCTAGGTCGTGTCCGACTCTTGAGACCCTATGGACTATAGCCTTCCAGGCTCCTCTGTCCGTGGGACCTCAAAGTGAACTAAATATATATTTCCAAATAGTTAGGGAGGTGTTACAGTTTTACATAGTGCCAAATAAATTGGCAGTTTTTGTTATCTATTCAATATGAATTTTCAGTTTAGTGTTTGCCAAAGACAATAATATTTTTCATATTATATCTGATGCTAACAGTATTTAGCTGAATACTTAGAGTACTTGTTTGTCACAGAAAGGAGAAATGATGAAGTCCAAAGTTTCAATGAAAACCTTCCCTTTGGATATGCCAGCACTCAATTTCCCAATGAGGTACAGCTGGTGAAATTTGAGCCTTGCTCCGCTCTCCATACTAGAAAATAGGCTGCCATCTGCCTAGGGCATTACTTTTTTTCTCACAGAATTCCTGGTTGGGGGTGGAGGGCGGTGCATATGGATTGGATCTGGTAAGGCAGAAATATTTTTGCTAAGCCACAGTTTCCAACTGAGATAGAATCATTTTATTATGCAAAGGAAATAAACTCAGCATTAGTCAATTAATGTCTCAGAAAACTAAATCTGTATGCCACTTGGGCAGCAAAGATACCTTAAGAGTTTTTGCGTCATCATAAACACTTCTGGGATTTTTGGCCTCTTACTCTTATAGTTAATTATTAGTGAATAAAAAAACAAAGACATTTTATTTCCAAGTTATTATGTTGGACACCTAAACCCCACAATATTTTTCTAAGCCAGTGTATTATGTGTGTTCATTCATTGTGATAAGATTTGAGTATCTCAGCCAAAAGCTGCTCAGAAAGAAATGTACTTAATATGTTTACATTTTAGACATTATTTTATCTGCTTTTTTCGTTAGAAACAATTAAAGTTTTAAAAATAAACTAAATAGTAAAATATACATAAGAAATATTATGAACGTACTTTTTAAATAAGACCGTCAAATGGCTTTAATCAGTGTTTAGCCTCCAAATTGACCCTTGGTAGGAACCACATCTCTAAATTTAGAACTGAATAAAAATCCTCTGATGTAATTATGAATTTAAAATTAAATGGGAACATAAATGAATTAGATACAAAGAATATTTCAGGATTTAGAACATATTCTGCAAGCTTCGTAAACATAAACCAATCTTCAGCTGTTCTAGACTGCTTGAAAGTGAAGTCGCTCAGTCGTGTCCGACTCTTTGCGACCCCATGGACTGTAGCCTATCAGGCTCCTCCGTCCATGGGATTTTCCAGGCAAGAGTGCTGGAGTGGATTGCCATTTCTTTCTCCAGGGGATCTTCCCCACCCAGGAATCGAACCCGGGTCTCCTGCATTGAAGAGACTATTATTTTCTGATTGAAGTGATGAAATGTAATAGAACAATATATTTGATTAATCTTTCCTGAATTACACTGCTTCCATTTGATGGCTCTGCATAATCCGTACCAGTGCCCCTCATCTTTGGCTTGGATCTGAGTTCTGTCCTCACATTTCATGGACGCAACAAGGGCAGAGACCTCTCTGTTGTAAAGTCCAATGGTCAATTCTTGTTCCTCATCTTAGTCTATTAACAGTATTTAACACAGTTCATCACACATCCCCTCTTAAGAAGTTTTTCCTTTTGACCTTCTCTTTTTCTCTTTTCACTTTCCTGGCCTCTTTCCTCAGTTTCCTTTGTTAAATCTTTCATTTTTTCCTGCTATCCAGTTGGAAATGTCTCACAGGTCAGTCTTGGGGTCCTGGGATGTTTTTGCGTCTCTGTTTTACATGCATGCTTAGATGTCCTCTACATTAACTCTCACAATTCTCTCTCTAGCCTTAATCTCTCCACTAGTTTCAGACTGGTCTTTCTAATTATCTGCATAGTATCTCCACTGGGGTGTCTAATTGGCATATCAAACAGCATGTCTAAAACCAAATTTCTATCTTTCAGCTTAAATCTGGGTCTCCTAGAAGCAGTTCTGTCTTGACAAATTGTAACTCTATTTTTATAATTGGAGTCATTCTTGATGAATTTTTTTCAAGCTGCAGGTTGAATCCATCTAAATCCTGTTGATTGTACTCAAAGTTTTTCCATATTTCAACCCCTTCTCACCATCAATTTCAACAACCCCCAGTCCAAGCCACCATTATTTTTCTTTTTGACTATTCCTATAGCCTCTCGCTTATCTGCTTACCCTGCTTTATTTTTTGGAGAGCTTAACCAACCTCTGACTATATAACTACATCTATATTGTGACTGCATGTGTATGTAGTTACATATATACCTATACACACACAAGAAAAAACAATAAGGAGAGATGGATTGTGTATGAATGTATGTCTATTGATTTTGTGAGTTTTCAGTGTTGATACGATACCAGTCTAAAGAAGCACTATGTTGCGGAATGAGGCCTCTAAAATCATACAGTGCAAGTTTGAATCTTGATGCTGACCCTCTCCTGGCTGGGTGACCTTCTTCCAGTAAATTAGTTGACCCCTGTGCCTCAGTTTTCTCATCTACAAGTTGTCTGTATCTTATAGGGTTGTTTTAACGGGTAAATAAACTAATGTATGGAAAGCCTTTACTAGTGCTTGTTGCTGCCTCAATAAATATTCGTAAATATTTATCACAGTATATCTTAAAATGACTACAGTCAAGGTGATAAATCAGTAATTAACCCAGTTCTTAAAAGACCATTTAAATACATGGTAGCTTTACACTATCATTTCTGTTTCCTCTGTGCTATGGAATTTGCAGGTTTAAGCCTATAAAAAAATTTATAATGTGATAGCTGATACAAATGCATATGAGCAAATCTCTTTCATTTGTGCACAGTTTTTATCCAAATTAAATCTCAAAATAGAAAAAAGCAGACTACCCATCTCTTCTCTGAATCCTTGCCCCATAGGTCTTTGTATTCAGTCAAGGACAGAGGTGTTTCCTTTGTTTTACCCTTGAGGTTTGATTCCTGGGTTGGGAGGATCCTCTAGAGAAGGGATCAGCTACCCACTCCAGTATTCTTGGGCTTCTCTGGCTCAGCTGGTAAAGAATCTTCCTGTGTTTCTGGTTATATTGTTTTTATTGTAAAACCTTTTTGGTCCTTTTTATTAAATGAGTTTTAAATAAAATAAATGCCGTAGGAATATGTTTTTAGTTTATTGTCTTCCAAGCCTATGATTGCCATATGCTGTTAAGCTTTTTGTTCAATCATTTTACACATCACCTGCAGAGAGACCATCTCAGGAGCTTTTCACATGCGGACTTCTAGGCCACACACCTGGAGACTTATGAATCTGCATTTTAGTAAGAAGCTTGGTAACGTTACACACTAGAAACTGAGATCCACAGTACTGCAAGGAAATCATCACAGGACTTATTTTATCCAGTTAATATTTGCTATGTCAACTATCATTTAAGGAGGAAATTAAATTTAGTGTGGAAACAGTCTAAAAAGTTAGGAGTAGTTGCGCCTGGATGGTAGCATTACTGGTAGTATTTTTATTTTCTCTGCTATTTCTTCAAATAGTTTATCATAAATATGTATCACATTTTGAACTAGAAATAAAGCTGTACATACATGCTCCTGCTACTGCTAAGTCACTTCAGTCATGTCCGACTCTGTGCGACCCCAGAGACCGCAGCCCACTGGGCTCTGCCATCCCTGGGATTCTCCAGGCAAGAACACTGGAGTGGGTTGCCATTTCCTTCGCCAATGCATGAAAGTGAAAAGTGAAAGTGAAGTCGCTCAGTCGTGTCTGACTCAGCGACCCCATGGACTGCAGCCCACCAGGCTCCTCCGTCCATGGGAGTTTCCAGGCAAGAGTACTGGAGTGGGGTGCCATTGCCTTCTCCGCTGTACATACATACCATAGAAAAAATCCTGAAAGAAAATACATCAAATATATCCATGGTGTGTCTTAATGGTGGTTTTAAAGGTTTTATTTCCTTTTTTATCTTTAAAATTTCTTTTTTTCAAATTATTCATCAAATGATTATCTTCAGTTGGAGAAAAATTGGCTTCTCTCTAATAGAAGAACCATTGTGTGTGGTTTATTTGGTAGGGAATAGGGAGAGAAGGCCGCCACTGACCTCGGACGCGGGGTAGCTCCTCTCGGTCGCCGCCCCGACCTCAGCACAGGGTAGCTCCTGTCGGCCATTCCTGCGCCGTCACAGCATGGCACTCTAGGCTGCTGCCCCCGACCTCGGACGTGGGGCAGCTCCTCCTGGCCGCGCGTAGTGCGCCTGCCCGGCTCTCGCAGCGGACCGCGCAGAGTGCGCCGGCCCGGCTCAAGAGATCTCTAACCTGCCTCTTGAGAAATCTGTATGCAGGTCAGGAAGCAACAGTTAGAACTGGACATGGAACAACAGACTGGTTCCAAATAGGAAAAGGAGTCCGTCAAGGCTGTATATTGTCACCCTGCTTCTTTAACTTATATGCAGAGTACATCATGAGAAACGCTGGACTGGAAGAAACACAAGCGGGAATCAGGATTGCCGGGAGAAATAGCAATAACCTCAGATATGCAGATGACACCACCCTTATGGCAGAAAGTGAAGAGGAGCTCAAAAGCCTCTTGATGAAAGTGAAAGAGGAGAGCGAAAAAGTTGGCTTAAAGCTCAACATTCAGAAAACGAAGATCATGGCATCTGGTCCCATCACTTCATGGCAAATAGATGGAGAAAACTGAAACTCCAGTACTTTGGCCACCTCATGCGAAGAGTTGACTCATTGGAAAAGACTCTGATGCTGGGAGGGATTGGGGGCAGGAGGAGAAGGGGACGACCGAGGATGAGATGGCTGGATGGCATCACGGACTCTATGGACGTGAGTCTGAGTAAACTCCGGGAGTTGGTGATGGACAGGGAGGCCTGCCGTGCTGCGATTCATGGGGTCGCAAAGAGTCGGACACGACTGAGCGACTGAACTGAACTGGGAGAGAAGGAGATTATTTGCTGAGTGCCATTGGATAAAATCTTAAATATCAAAGTATTTGCCATAAAGAATAAATCTTACAAGTATTTTTCATACAAGTCATGATCTTATAACAGTCATGAGCTGTTATTTGCAAATCCCATTATTGAAGTCTTGGGCAGTAGCAGCTGCTCCTAGAATACCCAAGATATATAATTGTAGTAATTCAAATATCATGTGAAATTTACATGTATATAATATGCATTTAAATGCATGTATATGTAAATGTGTCTAGGATATGTAAAAGTTTTTTAAGATAGCAGTTTTGTTTTTTAATACTATCAAATAATTTTTTTTGGTGTATAGAACTGAGTTATATTTTCTTCAGAGATGAGAACTCCCCATTGTTTCTTATTCCTTTTCAGACAGCCTGAAAGGGACCTGTTGGCTCAACATCCAGGACAACCGCTGTGAGGTGAACATTAATGGAGCTACTCTGAAATCCGAATGCTGTGCCACGCTTGGGGCCGCCTGGGGGAGCCCCTGTGAGCGGTGTGAACTAGGTAGGAGCCTGCCCACTAGGATTCTGGGCTTCGCATAGGAAAGCTTCCTCCTCAACTAAGCACCTCTTTCTCTATATATTTACCTAGTGAGGAAGACCATAAGGTCATTGCCCTCCCTAATATGATATCTTTTCTGGTAAAATGTAGTCACTTCTTGAAATATGTATTGGGTTTATCCTCTTACTATAAGCAGGCCTTCTGAATATTTTAGACAAGGAAGGAAGTCAACTCGAATTTAGCTGCTGGGTGACTATCAGTATCCTCCAGTATTCTTGTTTGCGTGTGTCCCAGTAGAAAATGATCTCTCATTCCTTTAAGTCTTTGGTTTACTTATGATTCAGTTGACAACATGAAAAATAAAAGGGAATTGTAGGGAAAATTATGAGAATCTCAATATGGGTCAAAACTGATAGAGTTACCACAGCTTATAGGTAGCCGGAGTCCTTTGCCTCTAAAACCCGGATTTTGGTTTTTATTTAGTTCAATTTTGATTCCATTGTCCTGTTTGTTGCACTTAGGACAGTTGTATTTTCTTTTGTAATGTGGAAAAAAATATGTCCTTCGTTCTCACAGATACAGCTTGCCCAAGAGGGTTTGCCAGGATAAAAGGTGTTACTTGTGAAGGTGAGTAGGTTCTTAAAAACACTGTGAATCTTTAGGAAAGTATTTAAAATTGACGTTCTCTCCCATACTTTGGAGATACTTATCATTCTCAAAAACCTTGGAATTTCAGTAAAAATACTCTTATGTTGTCAACAAATGTTTTAGAATAATACTTTTAGGAAACAGCTTTGTGTTTCCCATTTCTTCTCTTTATACTCTGGGGTAAGTTTTCATCCCTCGCCTTTAAGGCATAGAGCAGCTGGCAAAGAGCTTGTCTCGGCTGTGTTTTATGGACGAGCAAGGCTGTGGCAGTTTTCACAGCTGGTACCCAGGAGACTCGGGAGCTTCGTTGTGAAATATATCTGCTTAACTGAGGTAATAATCCACATTATTGCAGAATGAATATGCTATACAGGAAGTAAGATGACACCTGCTTTTTCTATCGGTGACATCTTTATTCCTCTGCTTGCTTCATTTCCCTGCAGACGTTAATGAGTGTGAGGTGTTTCCTGGCGTTTGCCCAAATGGACGCTGCGTCAACAGCAAAGGATCTTTTCATTGTGAATGCCCTGAAGGCCTTACATTGGATGGAACTGGCCGTGTGTGTTTGGGTAAGATTCATGAACCAAGCATACATTTTCTTATTTTGGAGTGTCCTGACCAAATGTATTAGGTTGGTAGCTGGAAAACTTGCTTTAAATAAAGTATTTTGGAGGAAATCACTGCAGAATGTTTTTTAAATGGATGAATTTAAATGAAATGGGCTTCCCCAATAGCTCAGTTGGTAAAGAATCTGCCTGCAATGCAGGAGACCCTGATTCGATTCCTGGGTCAAGAAGATTCCCTGGAGAAGGTAAAGGCTACCCACTCCAGTATTCTGGCCTAGAGAATTCCATGGACTACAGTCCAGGGGGTCGCAAAGAGTTGGCCATGACTGAGCGACTTTCACTTTCACTTTTAAATGAAATGGTTTCTGTGTAATACAGAAAATTGGTACTGCTCAAAAATTAATCTCAAAATTCCTCTTCTCCAACTGAAAACTCTGAACCTATTAAATACTTCTATTTATCCCCTCTCCCAGCCCCTGGTATCTGTACTTATGCTTTCTGTCTCTGTGGACTTGACAGCTCTAAGTGCCTCATATGAAAGGAATCGTATGATGTTTGTCCTTCTGTGACTAGCTTGCTTCACTTAGTGTGGTGTCTCCAGAGTTCATCACTGTTGAACAGCATATATCAGTATTTCTCTGCTTTCTCAGACTGAGTGGTGTTCCATTGTATGTACCACATTTTTTTGGTCTACTTACCTATTGATGGATACTTGGGTGGCATCCACCTTTTGGCTGTTGTGAATAAGGCATCTATGAGCACGGGTGTACAAATACCAGTATATTTACAAGTTTCTACTTTCACACACCTAGCCTTCCCAAGTGGCTCAAGTGGTAAAGAATCCACCTGCCAGTGCAGGGGATGAAGGAGATGGGGGTTCAATTCTTGGGTCAGGAAAATCCCCTGAGAAGGAAATGGCGACCCACTCCAGTATCCTTGCCTAGAAAATTCCATGGACAGAGGAGCCTGGTGGGATACAACCCATGGGGTCACAAAGAGTCAGACCTGACTGAGTGACTGAGCACAGATGCAGCACACATCCAGTGAGCTACTCACTGCTGAGTGATTCTGTGAGCCTGGTGGGTTTTAAAAAAAAACTTACACGCACAAAAAAAATCTTAAGGTTTTTAATCAGGTGTTTTAGTCCTATTTAATCTTTTACACTGAGTCAAAGTAATGAGACCTTATATGTTAAACATAGAAGAAGAATTGGAGACTCATGTTTGAAGTTAACATTCAGCAGTCCATTGCAGCTGTGCTTCTAGACAAGACAGCGGGGAGAGTCATGGCAAAGTTACGTGGCTTCTGTGCGCACACATTGACCTCTCTTGTCCCTTCCTTTACCATCTTCAGAGTTTAAACTTTTCTTAATGCTCTCTTTTTTAAAAGACTGTAAATAAAGAAGCTCTTTCTATCAACATTGTATTGTAGAAATGCCTGCTGCTGCTGCTGCTAAGTCGCTTCAGTCGTGTCCGACTCTGTGCAACCCCATAGATGGCAGCCCACCAGGCTCCCCCGTCCCTGGGATTCTCCAGGCAAGAACACTGGAGTGGGTTGCCATTTCCTTCTCCAGTGCATGAAAGTGAAAAGTGAACATGAAGTCGCTCAGTCGTGTCCAACTCTTAGTGACCCCACGGACTGCAGCCATCCAGGCAGTTGACTTTATTTACCAGTGTCATCCTTGACTAAAGTTAAGCTTCATAATTGAAAAAGAAACTTCTAATAATTCTATGTTGTCTCTGAACAATTTTTTATTTACCTAAGGAATTTTTTCCCAATGTGTTATGAAACAGTAACTTTTTAGTTTGTAATATAGCATTACATAGGCTTGTACTTGAAATTGAGCTTGTAGACAAATTGTGATCAATGGTAGTATTATAGTCCAAGACTTCAAGGTATTTAGGTATTTTAAAATTATAAATTAAATAAGCATTCAAATAATTATATATTTTAAAAGTATTCAAAAAGCTATATAGTAAATATTTTTAAATTATTATATTCAAAGATCTTTAAAGTATTTTAAAAAAAGATTTTTAAAATTAGTGGTAAGTAAAAAGTTGGCAATATCATACATTTAATTACTATAATAGCACAAATTTTAAGTTAATTTTTGAAGCATATTTAAATTTGATACAAAGTATGACTATAAAATCATATGGAATTGTTTAGAAATATCCAAAGTCCAATAATAAAGAAAAATTGTTTTTGGAATTTTAAATTATCTCCAAAGTTTAGGAAAAAGTAAAGTACCTTTTGAAGATGACAAAATAATAGTACCAGTATGGCTTAAAACTCAACATTCAAAAACTGAGATCATGGCATCCAGTCCTATCACTTCATGACATATAGATGAGGAAACAAATGGAAACAGTGACAGACTATTTTCTTGGGCTCCAAAATCACTGCAGTTGGTAACTGCAGCCATGAAATTAAAAGATGCTTACTCCTTGGAAGAAAAGCTGTGACAAACTTAGACATCATATTAAAAAGCAGAGACATTGCTTTGCCAACAAGGGTCCGTTTAGTCAAAGCTTTGGTTTTTCCAGTAGTCATGTATGGATGTGAGAGTTAGACCGTAAAGAGAGCTGAGCACCAAAGAATCGATGCTTTTGAACTGTGGTGTTGGAAAAGACTGTTGAGAGTCCCTTGGACTGCAAGATCTAATGGGTCAATCCTAAAGAGAATCAGTCTTGAATATTAATTGGAAGGACTGATGCTGAAGCTGAAGCTCCAGTACTTTGGCTACCTGATACGAGGAGCTGACTCATTAGAAAAGGCCCTGGTGCTGGGAACTATTGAGGGCAGGAGGAGAAGGGGATGACAGAGGATGAGATGGTTGGATGGCATCACCAGCTCAATGGATGTGAGTTTGAGCAAGCTCTGGGAGATGGTGAGAGATAGGGAGGTCTGGCGTGCTGCAGTCCATGGAGTTGCATAGTCGGATACAACCGAGCTACTGAACAACAGCAACAGTATGATCAAATAACTAATGAAATCAAATTGCCTTCAGTAACTAAATGATGCTATATATGAATTTATATCATTGATTTTCAGTTATCACTCAGCAAAATAAATTCTTAGTAATATCACTCCAAATGATACTTTTGTAACATTCTATGAGGATGTATTGGATGTTCTTCATCCTTATACCTTGGTTAAATACATTTTGTCACTACTTCAATTTTGCTACAGTAATTCGCTATGGCTGTGGATGTGAGATAGTTTCAAGAAGAGACTTGCATAGGCAAATGGGAAATGTTCTGCAAACAAAAAAAGACAAACTGCTCTGATAGAATTGATACCAGTCCTGCCAGGGAGGGACTAAGCAGGTGATCGGTATGTGAATGTTCAGTGACTCTGACAGCTTGACCTCAGTCTGTGGTTCCCCCTCCCTGTAGATATCCGCATGGAGCAGTGTTACTTGAAGTGGGATGAGGACGAATGCATCCATCCTGTACCTGGGAAGTTCCGCATGGATGCCTGCTGCTGTGCGGTCGGAGCAGCTTGGGGCACTGAGTGTGAGGAGTGCCCCAAACTTGGCACCAAAGAGTATGAGACCCTGTGCCCCCGGGGGCCTGGCTTTGCTAACAGAGGGGATGTCCTTACCGGGAGGCCGTTTTACAAAGGTAACTATCAGCAGCGCATGGGTCCCTCCACACTGAAGCTCACCTTCCACGTTCTCTGAGGCTTGATTTCGCTCTAAACGTTTGGTTCCCCACTTTATTTTCTTTGTTAAAACGTACAACCAGCCTATGGCCCAGGAGCATAAATCCCCTATACAAGTTGGTACTGAAGAGAAGACACTGGGACAGCTGATAACACTTTTCTTACATCCTTCTACTGTACCACTGCTTTTCTCAGCATAGCCTGATGAGATGCAGCCCTGATGTTGCAAAAAGTTCTCTGTGCCCCCTAAACTCTACAAAACAAATGATCAAAAGTAAAGGAATCAGAACACTTCATTACAAATACAAACTCTTTTGCAACTGAAACTTTCTGTGTGGCATCAGTGTAATCACTTAAAACTGTAACACCACCCCCCATTCTCACTTGAGTACGTGACTTTCCATCAAGGTAGGTTCTTTACTTAAAATGATGGACCTCCTCTTTTGTTTCGACCAGCTCTACATTCCGACTCTGTTCTGCTTGTAGATATCAATGAGTGCAAGGCGTTTCCCGGGATGTGCACCTATGGAAAGTGCAGGAATACGATTGGGAGTTTCAAGTGCCGTTGCAATAGCGGCTTTGCCCTAGACATGGAGGAAAGGAACTGCACAGGTAAGACTGGTCTTCTGTTGTATTGGGTAAACCTGGCTCTCTTGCTTCTGCTGTTTTGAAAGTACTGCTCTATGTATACATACGTCCCCTCCCTCTGAAGCCTCCCTCCCACCCACGGCCCCATCCCACCTCTCTAGTTCATCGCAGAGCCTGGAGCTGAGCTCCCTGTGCCATACAGCAGCTTCCCACCAGCTTTATTCTACACATGGTAGTGTGTATATGTTAATGCTACTCTCTGGATTCATCCCACCCTCTCCTTTCCCGTTGTAGCCTTGTGCACTTTTGAATGCTGTTCTCCCTTCTTCTGCCATATATATATGTATATATATGTATGTATGTATATGTATACACACACACACACAGTGTCACACAGTCCCAGTGTGGTCTTCAGTACCCCTCACCACTCTGAATCTGGAAGGCACATCAGAGTTTCTTGAGTGTGTCTGTGTGTGTGTATATATATATGTGTGTGTGTATAAACTCTTGCAAAACACCTTTGCTAAGTTCAAAAGTTATTTCTCTTGGTGCCTATTCTCCTTGATCTCTGGTCAAACCTTCTCCGTGATTTTCATCTCTCTTTCTTTTCATACTGTTTCCCTCTTCCAATTGTCCTGTCATGACTGTGATGTTCCTTTCTAATCGTCACAGATTGTTCTTGCCTTTGGCATTTTCCAGAGTCCTCTGGTCTCTCCACATTCTGCCTCTCAGAATTGCGTTTACCACCATGACTTTTTGGATGGCCTCTGTCGAGCTGACAGGGGCTGTCTCTAGCCTTCTGTTCCTCCTGAGTTCCACTCTCAAATTTCTAACTTTCATCTAGACAGTTTCTTTTTTCATCTCCCTTTGTCCCACCCTGCTTTCTCTGTCTAGGGTCTTCTTTACATGTATTAATAGTATCGTTTCACTTGGTTTTGAAACCTAAGCCTTAATTTTGACCCCTTCCTCTCCCAACAGACAAATGACAAGGTTTTGTATATTCTTCCATCAAAATGGCTGTTTCATTTCAAGTATTTCTTCTATACTATTCCTGATGCACGTTCAGCTGTTCAGGACACAGACTCTGAGCAGAGATGAGCATACTGGAATCTTATTAGGAATTGATTTTGGGGTCAATGACTTGGGGAGGAAGGGGAAGGAAGCAGAAGGGACCTGAAGGAAAAGTTAGGCTGTGATGCAGTCCCAGTGTGGTCCTCAGCACCCCCAATGGCGAAGCTCTGCATCTTTCCGGAAGGCACATCAGAATTGTCTCGAATTAGAGCATAGGGGCGGAGAAGGCAAAGGCACCCCACTCCAGTACTCTTGCCTGGAATATCCCATGGACGGAGGAGCCTGGTAGGCTCCATGGGATCGCAAAGAGTCAGACACGAGTGAGCGACTTCACTTTCACTTTTCACTTTCCTGCATTGGAGAAGGAAATGGCAACCCACTCCAGTGTTCTTGCCTGGAGAATCCCAGGGATGGGGGAGCCTGGTGGGTGCCGTCTATGCGGTCACACAGAGTCAGACACGACTGAAGCAACTTAGCAGCAGCAGCAGCAGGGCATAGGGGCTTGGTGTTGATGTAGCTGCATGATGAATATTTGGGGAGACTGTGATTGTGGGGAGCTGAGGTTTCTCCTGAAGGTAGCCCCCACCTCAGGACTTTCTGGCAGCCACAGTCCCACAAGCAGAGGGCAAGGACGTGTGAATACTTCCTTCCTGAAGCAAGATCTGGGCAGCACATCACAGTCTCTCCTACATTGCAGATTCCTCCAGCATCTTCACCCCCCACCCCATAACTTCCCCCAATCAGATCCTTCAATTTCACACCCACCAGGTTTTTCATGCTAAAAAGCAGGGCTTAGTTTGTGTAACTTTCCACAGGGCAACTTCCATTGACTTAGACCACCCTCAATTCAGTTCATGCTCACTCAGTTAGGTCACTCTTTGCGACCCCATGAATCGCAGCATGCCAGGCCTCCCTGTCCATCACCATCTCCCAGAGTTCACTCAGACTCATGTCCATTGAGTCCGTGATGCCATCCAGCCATCTCATCCTCGGTCGTCCCCTTCTCCTCCTGCCCCCAATCCCTCCCAGCATCAGAGTTTTTTCCAGTGAGTCAACTCTTCT
>SJYT01082398.1:105253-121404 GCA_006410635.1 Cephalophus harveyi
GTCTCTGCTTTTGAATATACTATCTAGGTTGGACATAACTTTTCTTCCATGGAGTAAGTGTCTTTTAATTTCATGGCTGCAGTCACCATCTGCAGTGATTCTGAAGCCCAGAAAAATAAAGTCTGACACTGTTTCCACTGTTTCCCCATCTATTTCCCATGAAATGATGAGACCAGATGCCATGATCTTCATTTTCTGAATGTTGAGCTTTAAGCCAACTTTTTCGCTCTCCTCTTTCACTTTCATCAAGAGGCTTTTGAGCTCCTCTTCACTTTCTGCCATAAAGGTGGTGTCATCTGCATATCTGAGGTTATTGATATTTCTCGCGGCAGTCTTGATTCCAGCTTGTGTTTCTTCCAGTCCGGCGTTTCTCAAGATGTACTCTGGCCCTAGACCTGGATAAAGAAGCTTCTCCAGTTCTGACTGCTCTGTTTTTAGCGAGAAGTTAGCCACATCATTTAATGACACTGAAACCTGCCTTGTTTAAATTGTTCAAGAGAGAAATTTATTAACAGCACTGTGGTGCTGTGAGCTATAGTGTGAAAGGACAGTGGGACGTGGGTGGCTGCCCTTCTTCACAGCACAAAAGGCCCGTCTACTGCTCCCCACGTTGTCACCATAGTCACCATACCTGTCTTGCCTATGCTTGGATTCATCATCAGCCTCTCTGTAACTCACTGTTCTCTGAAGTGCATTAATTTTCTTTACCTAGGCATTTTATCTCTTGACTTTCTATTTGTTCTACACCTTTAAAGTTAGAATTTCTGTGCAAACCTTCCAGGAGCAATTCAAAAATCACCTCCTTCAGAATGCTAATTATTAACAGAGAATAGCTTATTATATGTGCAGCACTTTCTATAAGACAAAGAAATGTCGATTCAATTACTCCTATGAGACAGGTTCTAATACCACCCCATTTTACAGATAAACAAACGAAGGCACAGAGAAATTAAATGATTTTACCAAGACCCTACACTCAGAAAATGATAATAGTGGGATTTGTGTCCAGCTCTCTGGTTCCAGAGTTCAAAATCTGCACTTGTGCAGCTCCCACCACATAACAGCAGCCAGAATTTGTCCCTCCTCTGCCATTGAACTTGTTTTGTGTTTTCATATGGTTCTCATAGATAAAAAAATAAGGCAAAAAAAAGGTAATTAGCATGCACATTGTTTACCTGCTTAATTGAATCAGCTGATTTTGTTAAGACTTTTGTTCAAAAGAAAGTACCTGGATTTTCAGTATATATGTCCTGCAATTGGGAAAATCAATAGAGGAAAACCCAAAAGCCGGGAGAAAGCTGGGACTGAGACCACCCTCTGCCCAAGGAAACATGTGCAAATAAGCTATTTATAAATCCTGTGAGAGAAAAACTTAAAAATTAAAATTCACCAAAATAAACCTATGCTGACAATCACATTCCCCCCCCCCACTGTGACAAAAGTGGTTAAACAAGGCATATTTTCTTAATCATATGTTATAGATATGACTATGTTGAAAATCTTGATTTTAGGAATGGGAGATTTCTCACAGAATCCTGTTTTTGAGAACACATGTGCTACTATTAAAGATTCTTACTCACCATACTGTATAAAAAATGACAAACACAAAAGCCCATCATTGTTCTTTGTTTTCAATGTCAAAAATCAGATGAGTAGGCTCTGCCATCTGAATATTACACAAATGCACAGTTGGAGCATGTTCCGTGACCCTGCCATAAATGTGTGTTCTCTGGCTCTGGGTTCAGTAGTTGCATCCACCTCTGCAGCTGTCCCGGGGGCCAGCCCAGCCACCCCTGCTCAGAGGCAGCAGCCCCCACAGGCCCCCATCAGGGGGGCACACAGCTAGTGCCTCAGAACTAGCATGGCCTTTGGGTTGTGCATGGGACTCCATCTCTGTGGAGGCTGCTTCCTCGTTTGCCACCTGCCTTGGTCCTCTCATACCACAGTTGCTTATTTCATCCTTCTGTTACCATTTCTAAACCATAAAGAGAAATCCACGATTTCAGAGTTCTTAAAGGCAAAAAGACAGCACCTGCCCGTTGGCTGTGACAGTTTTGGCAGTTGGGGAAAGGAATGTGCCTGCAGCCCTGTCCCCAACTATGGGATCTCCTGAAAACACGTCCTCCTCCTGCTCACCCGATTCCTCCAGCACCTTCACTTGGAAGGCCAAATCGCTCTGTTCGTTAACACTTTCTCATCTCACTCTGGTTTTTTTGAATTTCTTTTAAACCCTGTGGATTAGACATTGACGAGTGCAGGATTTCTCCTGACCTCTGTGGGAGCGGCATCTGTGTCAACACGCCGGGCAGCTTTGAGTGCGAGTGCTTCGAAGGCTACGAGAGTGGGTTCATGATGATGAAGAACTGCATGGGTAAGCCGCTCTGGTTTGGAAACAGGTCCAGCACAGACTTGTTAGCGCGACTTTGGCTTGTCTCAGAGCTGTTAACCGTGTGCTTGGCAAGGAGCTGTGGCGGGAGAGCACAGATCTAAATGTCAGGCAGGAAATCTGCTCCTCTCTAACTCTTAGGGAGCCCCAGCCTCTTGGCGCCTTAATGGCAGTGAGATATTGAGACTGAGTTCTGTTTATTTATAGAATCTGAAATCACCACAGAGTAACTACTGAGCAGGGGTTCACTTAAAATGTATGGCGTTGGTGTTGACCCCCAAATTTATTTATTGTTATGAGAATCCCATGTTCTTTTCCGGACATTACACAAGCTCTTGGCATTGCCCACCTTTCAGCCCACTGTTTCATTTTTAGCAACTGTTAGGACTCACCTCACGGGATATGCAAAGTGATCAGTCTTAAGATTTTTCTATCACTTTGATGAGAGATAGAGACATATGATGTCTGGAGTGTAGACTGATGGAAAGCAAGCACTGTTTATTTTTACCTCTTGTGAGGCTGGTCGTTTCATGCAAGTAAATGCCTTGAGAGCTCACTGTCTTTCAAAGGAGAACGTGATACTTAAATCTACTAATCATAGAGAAAGTGAGGAGGCCCTGATCCCATCTTGTATTAACGCAGCTCCTCCATTTGAATCACCGTGACTCAGATAATGAAGCTTTCTCCCAGTCTGTGTCCTGAACAGCTTTTCCTCAGAGTTCTTTAATGGCTCTCACGTTTTTACCTTTCAGACATTGACGAATGTGAACGTAACCCTCTCCTTTGTAGGGGTGGCACCTGTGTGAACACTGAGGGCAGCTTTCAGTGTGACTGCCCACTGGGACACGAGCTGTCGCCATCACGCGAGGACTGTGTGGGTACGTTTGTCTCCTCAGCACAGAAACCCTCCCAGTTCCACCTGGAAAGATCATAAATATCAGAGGTTTTTATAGTGAACTTGTTTGGGGCATATGAAATCTAGCTGATTAAAATTTGGGAGTTCAGAGTGCACTCTTCTGGAGTCAGGCTGTGTGTCTTTAGAGAATGGTGACGCACTCGGATGAGGGGCATTGCCCCTGCTCCCCTCTTTTTTGTTACAAGCATTCTGGAAGGGACCCTGCCCTGTGTCAGGCCTTGGAGTTCCCTCGTCCACGTTGGCTGGGATGGGACGGCAGCTCCAGTTGGAGGGGCTGCTCCCTGACGGTTCACCTGTGAGCACACCTGTGCCCTGAATCCACCCTATGCCCTGTGTCTGCGATCACAGGGTCTGCTCACCTGGGTGTCGGCACATCCGCTCCCTCCAGCCTGCCCCTCACAGAAGCCCTGAGGCTTTCCTGGCCCTGAGCTCAGCAGGGAACCAGGTGCGAGAAGAGAAGACCCACCCGCTGGTCCTGAAGCATTCCACAGGCTTTAAAACTTTACTTTAGCCAGGAAACAGTTTCTTTACAGGAAATCTTTCTCAAAGGTGTAAGCAAATAAAACAGTTTAAAATAAAACAGATCCCACACTCCCAAATAAAAGCATTTGAACATATCCCGGTCTACATGTGTCTATTTATAACCCATATTTATATCACTGAGCTAGTGATTAGGTGAATCTTAAATCATAGACCAGACATTTTATTTACTTTTAAACTTTTAATGTTTTTACTGAAGGAAAGAGTCTGAATTTTATAGAGCTTTGCAATTTTTAAGTTTTGCATATGTGCTTTCATATAATCCCGTAACTCTTTTTTTACCCCATCCCTATTTTGCCCCTCCCCTCTTTCTTCTCCCTACTGCTGACCACTAGTGTGTTCTAAGAGTCTGCTTCATTTTTCAAAGTTATTATAAAAAGGTGAATTTAAAGGTTTAAAATATTTTAAATTCCACATTAATAATAGTGCAAAAAGGTATTTCACACAGATAATTACAGAATATTTATTCATATTTGTGATACTAGTGACTCAGATCTGTTTCTTACTTCAGATGTTTATTTTGCTAATTAATTTTCATATTTTTTATGAATTTTTTATGACTGGATTTTATAGCTGAAAAAGTTTCCCTCAATGTTATAATGTACATTATAAGATATGTATTTTTGCATGTTCAATAAAATATTTCATGACTATGAACATAAATCTATCACATCATCCTCGTGATCTTGAGAATTCAAAGTGAATTTCTTGTTATATCTGATTTTTTTTTCTAGATCACGTTTGACAAGTAACTTGCTTAAGGAATGTCTCTCTACCATTTTCTTGTTCTTCTATTTTTGCATTATTAGTACTAGTTTCTTCCACAGATCTTTTCAGGAGTTTTTTTAAAGATATCTGCCCATCTTATACTAGCTTATTTAAAAGCAGTCAATATAATCTGTAATCCACCTGTCCAGGCTCACTAAACACAATGCCATGAAAACTTGAAAAATGAGGGCCCTGTTTCCAGCCCCTCTGTTTTGTGGAACCAGCCATCTTCCCTCTGAAACCATCATATTATTTAGACAGCAAGTTACCATCCTGTTAGGACCAGCTGAGCATGCGAATTCATATATTAAGTATCATCCAGCTTTATTTCTCGGAGAAGGCAATGGCACCCCACTCCAGTACTCTTGCCTGGAAAATCCCATGGACGGAGGAGCCTGGTCGCTGAGAGTCGGACATGACTGAGCGACTTCACTTTCACTTTTCACTTTCATGCATTGGAGAAGGAAATGGCAACCCACTCTGGTGTTCTTGCCTGGAGAATCCCAGGGACGGCGGAGCCTGGTGGGCTGCTGTCTATGGGGTCACACAGAGTCAGACACAACTGAAGTGACTTAGCAGCAGCAGCAGCTTTATTTCTGGCGTGTGCCAAGTGGATGGGGTCTAGCCTCATGTGGCTATTTAAATTTGATTAAAATTAAATAACATTAAAAATTCAGTTCCTTAGTCATACTCTCCATGTTTCAAGCACTCAGTAACAGCTACACATGGGGCATCAAGGATGTGAAACAGTTCCATTAACATAGAAACTTCCACCGGACAGCGCTGTTGTAGATAGAACTAAGAGAAATATAGATTGCAGCATTTTCTTTGAATTTCCCCAGGAGAGCATCTCTCTTTCCCCTGAAGTATTGGTAAATAAAACCCTTTGGATAATGATAAAGCCCCTTGCTCCAATGCAGCATATTCTTGATAGTTTAAAATGACGTTGTGATTTCGTAAATGTTAATTCTGTGTATCTTTTTATAGATATTAATGAATGCTCTCTGAGTGACAATTTGTGTAGAAATGGGAAATGTGTAAACATGATTGGAACTTATCAGTGCTCCTGCAATCCTGGGTACCAGGCCACGCCAGATCGGCAGGGCTGTACAGGTAAGGACGCCAAGTGGGTCTGGAACTTGTATTTCTCAAGTCAGCCTAGGAGTGCTTCTGGTACTGAATATATAATGACGCCAATGGGAGTCTTTTGTCCTGAAAGTGAATCTTAAGTAAGGGGGCAGATCTCTAAGATGCCATGGTTTGGTGGTTTTGCAGAAGAACCTCTGCTTTTAGCCTAGAAAACGTCCTAAATTTCTGTCTATATATATTTCATTTTATATTGTGTTTCTGAGTTCCTTAATCATAGGTTACTAGAGCTAAATAAATGTCAAATGAAACACTGTCTAAAAGGAAATGAACTAAGAAAGACTAATGGTACAGTGATAAATCAGCATGAATGGTGGGGAGAAAAATCCAAAACTGTTTAAGCTTTATCTGTTTAAAAAGAAAAACTCTCTTTGAAAAAAAGGTGGGGGGGGAGTAGCTCTGACAAGTAACGTGGTGGTAATGTTTTCACAGATATTGATGAGTGCATGATAATGAACGGAGGCTGTGACACGCAGTGCACTAATGCGGAAGGGAGCTACGAATGTAGCTGCAGTGAAGGGTATGCCCTGATGCCGGATGGGAGGTCATGCGCAGGTACGGAAGGAAAATATACAGACTTTGTGTGCATGTGTGTGTCTGGTTAATTTACAAATCTGGCTCCAGATATTTTGAGTGGAACTGGGTGGAAAAAAGGATACGTGAGCTTAATAAAAGACGTTCTTGTTTTCATTTGATGTTGATTTTGTGTCATCAGATATTGATGAATGTGAAAATAATCCTGATATCTGTGATGGTGGGCAGTGTACCAACATTCCTGGAGAGTACCGTTGTCTGTGTTATGATGGCTTCATGGCTTCCATGGACATGAAAACGTGCATTGGTGGGTATCTTGCGAGCAGGGTAAATATTTATGTACAGTATGCACACACACACATATATACACATAAGAAGAGGCTTTTTTGGTTATTTTTAAAATTCAAACCATTGTATTAGAAAGTGTAAAAGCGGAAAAAAAGAATTGTTTGAAAGAAAAGCCTTAAAGACAGAATATTTATCTGCAGTACTGGGTCCTGCAGATATTAAACATTATATTTGAAATTTTCTTTGTATATCTCAATATTATTCTATTCATTTTTTAAAATAGCTATTTAATCTATAGAATGAATAAATATTAACCACGGTATTGAAAATTCTCTAGACGTGAATGAGTGTGACTTAAATTCCAACATCTGCATGTTCGGGGAATGTGAGAACACCAAGGGATCCTTCATTTGCCACTGTCAGCTGGGGTATTCAGTGAAGAAAGGGACCACAGGATGCACAGGTAGGCGTCAAGCTTGTATGCCCCGTGTTTCAGCTTCTTGCATTTCGGAGGCTAACCTGCAAAATCGTTTGTTCCCTGGAGTGTGTTGCACTTTCACCACACCAGGTTGTAGCAGTAATGTGACGAGAAACTGGCCCAGAGCACGTGCGGTGTGTTTAGTTCTTCTCTGTGGTAGATGAGCACAATCTGAGCCACCGAGCCACGGAACGGGCTGGGACACAGAGCGGGAGGATGGGTGTAGAATGTGGCCCCCGTGGTTCTCATGTGCTCTTGGGGCAGCGTTCACTTTCTTAATAAACCTGCTGCCCCACCAGGAGATATACGTAAAGAAGGAGCGCCAGAAGACCTGGGGGAATCTCAGTTGTTGCTAGGTTTCGCAGTGCTTTTAAAACTAACAAATTAATCTAAACTTTACATTTAGACTCCTTTTCTTCCTTTCTTTCCCTCATCTTTTTCTTTCTTCTTTTCTCCTCTCTTTCCATTAACTTTGCCTTCTTTTCTCCCTACCCAAATTTACTCATTTTGCCTTTGTTCTTGGTTCATTCCACCCACTTTATCTCTTATTCTCTCTCTCTACTAAACAGTTTCAGCTCTTTAAAAGAGGGGAGGGGGGTTGAAGTCCCAAGGTCGGTTCTTTGGGCCAGACGTCCATCACTGCTCAAGATTTTTGTAGGGGTGTTTTGCTCAAGCCAAGTGGTAGGTAACTTAGACTGTAGCTCAGACCTTCCTTAAGCCTACACCTCCAGGAAACAGCAAGTAAGGAAAGAACTCTGCGTGTTCATATATGTATATGTGTACACACACAACATACACAAGGCACTGTGTACATATACTGATAAGCATCTGGCCATTTTCCAGATAACATTTCCAGGGAATATTTTTGTATATTGTGGCTGGCGATTTCTTTCAAGGAAGGCCTTGTTTGACTTGGATCACGCACTTCCAGGTTCTGTTGGAGTCTATAAACATATTAAAAATTAATGAGGTTAACATTTTCTCTGTGTTTGCTTTAAAATTTTGCCTGTACAGACATATCTTGAAAGTAGAATTTATTAGGTTATCTCTTATCTTCTCCATATTCACTGCGGTTTCTCAGATGTGGATGAGTGTGAAATTGGTGCCCACAACTGTGACATGCATGCCTCGTGTCTAAACGTCCCAGGCAGCTTCAAATGTAGCTGCAGAGAAGGCTGGGTTGGAAATGGCATCAAATGTATCGGTGAGTAGTTTGCAAATGTAAATAAGCTTTGCTAAGACACAAAATTCCTAGAGGCTGTTCTTTGCACAGTTGTTAACCCACATACTTGAATAGGAACATGCCTCTTATTTTCATTTATTCTCTTGGAAAATCAAAGGCTGTATTTCATTGCAAGATAATTCCTGTCCAAGAGTTTCCTTTAACCTTGGTATAAGTGATCAAATTACAACAATATGCCTTGGCATCTGCATTTTAATGTGTTGTTCAGTAAGTTATTTGATGTGCAGCCAGAAATCCAAACAGCTGTAGAATGAAAAATGACTCATATTTTTTCAGTCTTTTCCTAGGGTAATCATAAGATATAAAACCCAGTGAAATAAATGAAGGGGATGTAAAGGTTTTTGTTTTTTGTTTTTTGTTTTTTTTTCAGATAACCCAAGTCTGTAATAACTGATTGATAGCAAGCTTCTTAATAGAAAATAGAATTCTTCTTCCAGGGAAACCTAAATGTTTTGGATTTCAAGAGGCCAGATTAGAAGGAGAATGGGAAGACAGTTGCCATTCTCCAGGTTTTATGGTTCTTGACCAGAGGCTAGAACTGGATTTTTCTCTTGGTATCATTCATAGGGCTGCTTGGTGTGCTCAGTGTTTTACGTGCCTTAACAATAAAGTGTGTTCCAACATATAAAAATTATCCAGCCCAATTCAAAATACCAATTAAAGCAGGTGAAACTGGCCTCCCCACAATTCCTCATTAAAACCCGATAAGCCTGCAGCAAGGATTCGGTGATAGTTTTAAGATCTCTTATTAAAAACAAATTAGTTTATTTGAATGTACTTTCTTATCCACTCCGTTGTTTTATACTTGTCCAATGTTTGTAGCTGACTAGAATTTGAACTATCATAGTTTCTAAACAACTTTGCTAAGGAACATTCTATCATGGCATCATTAAGTCCCCTAGCTCCCTACCCTAGTCTGGACATCTTTCTATCGTTAATCCAATGACTTTTCAGCCATATCCCCAATTCCTGTTAATTGTTTACTGTTTTTCTCCCTTTCTAGCCTCCTTTTTTTGTGCTTCTTGTCCATCTGTCACTTTGGCCAACTATTGGGAAATAGCCTGCCTTCAATACAAGAGGTTTAACCACGTCCAGGCACCAGATCCAGCTGCTGCTTTCCAGCTCCATCCCCCTGCCCTTGTTGCAGCTGTTCTCGGCTCAGTCTCCCCAGCCGCCTCCTCTCTGTTAGTTGCTAAAAGACCTCCTCCTGTGTTTGCTCGCTCCCCCTCTGGTCTTCCTGCAATCCATTCTCCACATAGCAGCCAGACCAATTTTTTAAACCTTGGGTCTGATTTCTTCATAATTGTCATTTTAGCCCATTGAATTCAGGATAAAATACAGCTTCCTTCACATGGTTTAGAAGACCTTGTGTCTCTCCTGCTTCACCTTCTGTTATCCTGAGTCTCCTACATTGTGCTTTATCACTCTGACCCCCTTTAATTATTGCCGCACCAAGCGCTTTTCCTTCTCAGTGTCTTTATATGTGCGGTTCCCTCTGCAGGGAAGACCCATCCCTACTTCTCTTTAGCAGGTCAACTCTTGTTCATCCTTCAGGTGCAAAGTTAACTAAAAATAATTTGTCAGTGGGACCTTCCTAATTCCTGCATTCCAAATTAGACTCCTATTCTTATTTCCTCATATTTCTTCATAGTACGTGTATAACAGTGTTTAATTTTCTGTGTTTAGCATGTGTGTTTTCCGTTAGACTAGGAGCTCCATGAGCTTCCCTGGCAGCTCAGTCTGTAAAGAATCCGCCTGCCAATTCAGGAGATCCAAGAGAGGTAGAGTCCATCCCTGGGTTGGGAAGATCCCCTGGAAAGGGCAACCCACTCCAGTATCCTTGCCAGGAAAATTCCATGGAGAGAGGAGCCTGGCAGGCTGTAGTCCGTGGGGTCACAAAGAAGTCGGACACAACTTCATGACTAAACCAGGGGCTCTGTGAGGTCAAGAATCATATCTTGGTTTCCTCATCTATAAAATGAACTTGAAAACTCTATGGTAATTGTCCTGCTCTGAAATTCAATATTATCTTGAAAATTACCCACATTTTTAGTGATAAAGTATCCAATGATAAAATTCACCCTAAGTAGAAATCAGAAGGAAATCTAGCCCTGGTTTTCTTTTAAACATAATTCTAGTTGATTAGATAGCTCAAAAAATGCTTGAACTAATTATTTTGGCCCATGTTTGTAGCATGTACATTTTGGATCATAGATCGGAGATCTTAGAAAATTAGAACTTTGACTTTGCCAGTCAACTAAAACATATTCCATTCGGCCACTTTACATTTAAATTAAGATAAATGAAAATCTTTTTGGGTGTTTAAATATTCCATCTTCATTTCTGAACTTTACTGCTGTGTTCTCTCTCTCGACATACAGATCTGGACGAGTGTTCTAATGGAACTCACCAGTGCAGCATAAATGCTCAGTGTGTTAATACCCCAGGCTCCTACCGATGTGCCTGCTCTGAAGGGTTCACTGGAGATGGATTTACCTGCTCAGGTGGGTGAGGTCCTGATTTTCACAGAGCACTGTATATGTTTTTGTCATTGGAAGAAAACTGTAGTTAAAGGAGGTTGAAATTGCTACCTCTGTTTTTACACTTGACCTGTAGGTGAACGTGTATTTTTGCTTACATTAAACACAAAAACTGGGAAATTTTTAAAAATAATAGCATTTATTACTATTATGTGGTCTTAATGACTGTCATTTCCTTTTATTCATTAATTAACACGATGGCCAAAAGCAGGTTGTGATTCAGAGCACCTGGATTCAGACCTTGCCTATGCTGCTTACTGGCTGTGTAGCCTTAAGCGAGTTACTTAGCCTGTGTGTCCTTAGTTTCCCCATTTTGGAATGGACATGGTGACAGTCATGATAATAATACTATTTCCCCCTTTTTTAAAATATCACCGAATGAGTGACATATGGGAAAACTATTCAGCTTCTTAAAATCTATGACCTACCCAATCACGGTTATTTATTATGTTTATACAAATCTCAGTTTATCATACAGTTTTGAAAGGATTAAATGGAATGATATAAGTAAAGAGCTCAGAAACATGCATCATAAGAGCTCAGAAAATGTGACCAAATTCATACTATATTCTTTGCGGATAAAACATCCACTCATTAGATTCATGTAAAAGGCTAGAATCATCTTGCTGGACATAAAGAACAGTACTTTTCAGCTTGAAAGATAGGTGTTTCTCAGTTTAATGTACTTACATTTAACCCCAAATTAAAAGGTAATTTTTTGTTATGATTATTGACGTCAAGAACTCAGACTTAAAATTCTCTAATGCCTCTTTAAGAAAACATGTGTATTCAGTTGTAAAGCTTTCTTACTTTTAAACCTTGGGTGCTGCGTCTTTCTCAGCGTGTGTGTGCACTGTGGTGTGAAGGCAAGGGCCTGGCCTTGGAGTCAGACACAGCTGGACTCAGACCCTGGCTCACCCGCACATTAGCTCACTGTGACTCCCACGGCTCCGGCGGCTACTCTTAGCCTCAGGTCCTTCCTCTTCTAAACCTCACAGGGTTGGTGAACTAAATGAAAACATGCATGTCAGGCAACTGGCACATTCCCTGGCAAGTGTTAGGCCCTCAATAAACGTTGGTTTCTGCCCTTAACCCCTTTTTCCATGTGATCGAGTCAAATGAATTGTCTTTAAGATCTATGAATAATACTCATTTGTGTAATTAAAATAAGAATGAGATTCTTCTTTGTGTAATTGAAATTTAATGAAATTATAATGGCATGCAAGAAACTTCCCTCATTTCCATAGAGTGTCCCTGCTTTACTTAAAAGTGCTTGAATTAATGAAAGAAAGAGTTGTTCATTTTAACTCTAATGTTTTCAAGTGAATTAATGCCATTTTAAGGTTAATTCCAATGCTCTTGGCTATCTCTAAATGATGTTGCTATAGCACTGATGCATCAAATTAGCCTTAAAGAGAACTGAGACAGATGGGAGAGACAACTCATACCTCATTCCTCCTGTTTATCGTGATGGAATTGCATGTTAGATTAAACAGCTTTACTGTCCAGTGGTATACCTTTATTTAGGTGTGTATGGATAATTGTTTGATGTTAATGAACACTAACTCAGGCCAGTGAGATTGGTTTAGTTATGGAACAGAAAAAAAAATGTGTCAGGAGATTTGGAACTTAATAGAGATGTAATTTGCTCCTTCAACAGATGTTGATGAATGTGCAGAAAACATAAATCTCTGTGAGAACGGACAGTGCCTCAACGTCCCAGGCGCATATCGCTGCGAGTGTGAGATGGGCTTCACGCCAGCCTCAGACAGCAGGTCCTGCCAAGGTGGGTCACCAGGATTCCAACTCATTTCCAAGTTGGATCAACTGCAACAAATGAAACCACAAAAAGGGCTGGAACGGGCTCCACCTGGAAGCAGAATACACAGCACATGCTGCACATATAAAAGTCATTTGTTTAAGCATGGAT
This sequence comes from Cephalophus harveyi, assembly GCA_006410635.1. Taxonomy (NCBI): domain Eukaryota; kingdom Metazoa; phylum Chordata; class Mammalia; order Artiodactyla; family Bovidae; genus Cephalophus; species Cephalophus harveyi. The sequence goes on from SJYT01082398.1 coordinate 118,023, forward strand.
TATTTTGCCGAATGAATAATGATGAAGGCGGCTTTCATCTCTTATGAAGTTTTCCTGGCCAAGAGCCAATAGTTGGAACTTTGGCTTATTCAATTTTTTTTAGCTATTTCTTTTTTTTTTAACTTTTTCTTTTGTTTTTAATCACTAAATGAATGACATGTGGATAAACTGTTCAGCTTTTAAAATATGATACATTATGTACCTCAATCACTGCTATGTAATGTGTTTGTCAAAATCTAGGTAGCTCACTTTTGGTGTTACCTTCTTACCTGAGTCGGCTATCTGCATGTCTGGGACTGGAGGTCCTCTTCAGGGACTCATCAAGAACTGCACCTTTTGCTGAATAGTCATGTCTCCTTCCTCTTAAGTTATGACATCACCCCCTTTCCTGGAAATGGGACTTTATAACTAGTGTGATATCTTTCCAAGTAAAAGAAGTTGAATTTGCTTTTACATTAGAGACTCAATTCACATTGCATTGAGTTTGGGTCATCATTGTGTTCTTGAGTACATTAAAATGTAAATAAAGAAAGGAAAGGACTGAAAATGATTCATATGCCATAAGGTTTTTAACAAAATTAGTGATTCATAAAAAACCTTAAGAAAATAACTCAGGCTGGCTGCTAGGCAAAGATTTTTAAATGAAACCAGATTATAGGCTTTCCCTATGTGAGTATCTAGTCAAATGAACAGAAATAGTAAATGCCAGCTTACACACACACACACACACACACACACTTCACCAACCAAATGAAAATTATACAATCTGGGGCACCTTGAACTAGAGCCTGACTCTTCCCCACCACCAGAAGTATCACTGAAGAGAGAAAGTGTGCATAAAAGATTATGGAATTTTCCATAGATATCTACCAATATGGATCAAATCAGAACAAGAGAATGAGTAGTAGGCTCTAGGAAAATACTAGAAACTGAAAGCATTTGTGCTTCTACTTTGACCTGCTAGGTTGAGCAGAAGCTAAACCATTTTATACAGAGCAGCTGTAGAATGAACTTTATTTTTTTCTTAGTCCTGCTTCTTTCTAAGCATTGAAGCCAGTTTGTAGAAACTGTGAGTCAGTATGGTCATGGAATTACATGATTTATTATGCACGTCAGCTAGACAAGAGTTGGTGGGAAAAGGAACAAGATAGCCATATCCAGACACTTTTGCCAACATAAAATTTCAAAATTAATCCTTTATACTTAAGACAACATTTGCCTTTCATAGTTCTATTCCATTATCTGTGGCCTAGGCCCTTCTAAAACTTGTCCCAGAACCTCCCCCAAGGTGATACTAAATAGTTTCTATTTACTGTACTCCCTTCCTGTGTTGGCTTTCCCAAAATATGTCATTTCCATGTAGAGAAATCCCAATCGCCAGGGCATCGGAGAGTGGCACACACATAGCTCACGCTCTGCTCCATTTAGATAGATGTCAACTTTTGAGATCCCCAAAATATAATTCTGTGATTCTGCCTGTTTCTCCTTTGTTTTGTTGTTTCTTTTTCTATGAGATCTGGCACATCTAGACAGTTAATGCTGAGTTACTACTTTAGTTTCTTGACATTTTTCAATCTTACTATAATGCCCCTCTGAATTAATCCTCTGATCAACATTGTCCACTTAGCATCTACCTCTAATTTCTATAGAGTTTAAAAGTTTGCTAGAGTTGGCCATTTCTCAGTATTCTTCACTGAAATGGAAGTGTACAAAACCTGCAGGAACCTCCTCAGGGACAGGTTAGGACTCCCATCAGGTAGAGTGAACCAAAGACAGAGCATTTCTTATGATGTCTGAAGAGAGATCAGGGGTCAGGTTCATCAACAAAGAGCACGCAGAGCCCAGCAGAGGTCTTCCCATCCATGTTTCTCATCTTCCCCCACCTTATGAAACTCTGGGCCACAGAGTAGAAGCTTTAGTGAAACTCATACCCCAAGCTATCTTCCAAAGAAATCCCAAGATTAAAAAGGAAGGGAGGACGTCAAGAAGTTCCATCTAAACTGTATGGGAGTACAGCTGACACTTGAATAATGTGGGGGCTGGTGATGCCTACCCTCAGCTCGGTGGGCAATCCGTGTACAACTTGTAGTTGGCCCTCGATGTTCCCCGCTCCTCTGTTTTCATGGATCCACATATTTAACCAACCACAGATAGTGTACTACATATGCTGCAATATTTACTACTGGGAAAAAAAGCCATGTTTAAATAGACACATGCAGTTCAAACCTATGTTGTTCAAGCACCAACTGTATATAAAAACTCTCAAAAGAGCTTGCCAAGTAAAGTATAAGTAAACTGAAACAACAGCTACTATGCTGTTATTTCTATGGAAATAACAACAAAAGAAGAACATACAAAAAACATAATCAATTCAGAGTAGGAGAAAATTAGTCAAGGAACAAGGGCAGATTCCATGTAGGAATGTTGTACCATAGATAATCTTAATAAAAACGTGATTGCACAAGTTCAAAGTAATCATAAGAACAGAAAAGACATTGCAGAATCAGGGGAAACAAAAAACACAGGCCAATCGAGTTAAATAAGAGAACTATTAAATAGACATAGCAAAGAATAGAGGAGATGAAAATGTAATTGCCAGTGAGATAATCACAGTGAAAAAAGGGGGAGATAATTAAAAGACAAAGGCCATAAGCTTAAGTGTAATGGGTGTTTCTGAAGTGAAAAGTTCCTAAAAGTTGAATAGAAAAACATGTTGAACAACTAAACATTTTCCTGAAATAGAAGAAAGAACTGAATATACAGAAAGGGGTAAATCATAAGACAAATTTTAAGCTTTATTGTATTTGTCAGCTTAAGTCAGAGAGATTCCTCAAACTCCAGATAGAAAAGGCAAGCCTTGAACAAGACAACCAAATATACATTAGAATGCTGCCCTCCCAGTTATAAGAACACATGTGACAAGAATATTATACCTCAGAGTTAGTTAATTAGATAGACAATAGACATTCTGACATGTGAAATAATTCAGAAAGAAAGCACGTATGGGCTCTCCTTTCTTGTCTTGGTGGAAGAAAACAACACAACTTATCAGCAATGAAACAACCAATCAAGAAATATAAATGGGGAGGGAAGCAGTAATTGGAGAAGTGACAATAAAAACATTATTGATTTTAAAGAATTAGTACTAAATTCTTTAGAGATTATGGTAAATGGCATGAACATTTAAAAAGTGAAAATAATATGAATAATAAAAATGAGTTGAAAGCATATATATATTCATGCTAATTTTAATAATCATTGTGTAGAATCTACTGTCTTAAAATCATTTGAATTTAACATAAAGCCAAAAGGTGATAAGGTTTTAGTATTTTTCATCAATTCTTTATGTTAGTATTTCAGAAGATACTAACATAATGAAAAA
>SJYT01082398.1:121527-223713 GCA_006410635.1 Cephalophus harveyi
AGTATTTTTCATCAATTCTCTATTTTAGTATATCAGAAGCTACTGACATAATGAAAAATCGATTTGATGCTTGAAAATGGTTCACTCTTTCTGAATATGCATTGAGAAATATCAGTATTTGGAATATTGTTCATCCAATTATGATAGGTCTGGAGAGTAGCATTTTTGTTTTGTTTTTGCTGTCTTATTTTCTGTGTTGTTTCCTATCTTTTCTGTTTCTCACCAATACTTTTCTATATTGTTCAAATTTCTGAATATGCATCAATTTTATAAAAACAAGACAATATTCTTTTAAAAAACCTTATTTCACACAACTTTTTCATTATTCCAATGGAAGTTATTTGTAATAAAATTCATTTAAAGGTAAAATGCATACACATAGGGCTGATAATACAATTACATTTACATTTACAGCTTAATGCAACTCAGTTATACACTAAATGAGTCTTTACCCATTTATATAAAAAGAATAACTTTATTGCCCCAACACAAGTAAAGACAACTTTGCACATCAGTTGAACTTCTAAACACAGTTTGAACCATACTTGAAGATAATTGAAATACTTTATTTTAACTGTCATGAAAGACCCTTTTATACATAAGAAAGATATAACTGTCTTGAGACAGCATTTTAGAATGACTTGTCTAGTCTCGCCTGAAATGGCATGCCTGCTCTGCATTCTCAGAATATGAGGTTATTTGTGTACAAAAATGTCCATCCTCTTCCGATGAGTAAAAATACAGATTATTTCTACAGCTGGACAGGCATACATATGCCTTCATTTTCATATGAATGAGGAGTAATAACTTCTCATTTATTTTGAGTTAAAGCTTCATGGAAGACTTTTATAACCTAAATTTATGACTTCAGGCCAACAGAGATGTTTTAATGAAATTGAAGGAATGTGGGGAAATGATGATCTTATTACACACTACTGGGGAAAAAATTCTTTCCCTGTTTATAACTGACCTTATTAAAACAGGTCAGATTACAGAATAAAAAAGTTTAAGTTAAACTTAAATAATTTAAAAGATGCATTTAATATTTAAAATGTTATATATTTTACATGTTGTAGATATTTCTCAAACATCTGAAGTTTTCATTATTACAATCTTGGAATTTGTTTTTATTTTTCATTTTTTTATAATTTTATTCCCTTCCCATGTAGCCCCAGGCCCATTTTTTCCTAAGTAATTTACAACCCGACAGTTAAAATACTGTCAATAAAATGAAATAATATCCTTTTATGTCTCTGCTCCATCTGAATGTTAGTTGGTTGCTGTTTACATGACATCCCTGGTCAAAGTAAAAGAAAATTTTTTGCTCCATGAAAGCATCTGAGGAGATGGAATAATTTATTAATGTCATCCAGTAAATTGAAATCAAATTTAAAAAAAAAAAAATTTTAAGCCCCAGGCCCATTTTTTCCTAAGTAATTTACAACCCGACAGTTAAAATACTGTCAATAAAATGAAATAATATCCTTTTATGTCTCTGCTCCATCTGAATGTTAGTTGGTTGCTGTTTACATGACATCCCTGGTCAAAGTAAAAGAAAATTTTTTGCTCCATAAAAGCATCTGAGGAGATGGAATAATTTATTAATGTCATCCAGTAAATTGAAATCTTTATAATCAAGAGATTACCATTTTTTTTAATCTCCAGATATTGATGAATGCTCCTTCCAAAATATTTGTGTCTTTGGAACATGTAATAATTTGCCTGGAATGTTTCATTGTATCTGTGATGATGGTTATGAATTGGACAGAACAGGAGGGAACTGTACAGGTATGGCCAATTAAGGGCTTAATTGTATTCTTATTAATTGAAAAGAATGTTTTGTGCTAGACATAAAAGTTCCCCAAATTTCTGCTTAGCCTGCTATGCTTCAGGTTATGCATTTTTTTTTGAAAAAGGAAATTACATTCTGATACATTTATTTCTAACTGTGAGATTGATTTATCGTAATGTAAACAGCTTAATTTTAAATATTCAACATGAAATTAGTAAAATATCTCTGTATATATTTATGATGTCCACATATGTGTATAATTATACATATATTTAAGTTTAATTCAAGCAAGAAATGATAGCATGGTTTCCTTCAGAGTTGCAACATTTCAATGTTATTTATTTATTTATTAAAGATATTAAATGATACCATCATGAATACTGTTTGATTGATATATGGAAACTGCTCTAGGTTTGTACAAGGATTTCATTGTGCTGAGTCCCTCCTAAAGATTTTTAGTCTACTGACATTCAGAATTTCCACCAAATTCTTCGGAACAGCAGTATGCACAAGGAAAGTAAAGATGTTGATGTGGGCATTCTAAATGTTTTTCCTAGATATTGATGAGTGTGCAGATCCAATAAACTGTGTGAACGGCCTGTGTGTCAACACTCCTGGTCGCTATGAGTGTAACTGTCCACCCGATTTCCAGCTGAACCCCACTGGTGTGGGGTGTGTTGGTAAGTAAAAGCAGTGTGAAACCAACAGATAGAAGCACATAGAGTTACATACTCGTACTCTCTTGATAATGAACTGTAATATGAGCATTTGCTACAATTAACTTAAAGTAGTACTCCTTTACCTTAAGTAAACTAGATTGCCAAGATACATGGTCACTTTTATTCTGCTAATCTTCCAAGTCATATTTTGAAACAGGAATTTTTGAGACATCTGCTCCCACATCCTCCTCTCACAGACTTGGGAACCACGGCCCTAGAGGTGCAGTCACTTGTTTTAAGGTCGCAGAGCTTGCAAATGGCAGAGCTGAAGGAGTTTCCCCGAGTTGCCTAGCTCCCTGTCCAGTGTATTGACCAGGACAGATGGCTTTGAAATGTGGACTCAGTTTTACAAAATGAATATGTTTCAGGTTCATGCATGACAGTTGACAAGGCAAGCAATTAATGGTATTTATACCATTAGTTATATAATTTTTCAAAACCAAGGGGAAAAAACCTGTATTTCTACAGGTATAAGAAAAACCTGTCTTTCTGTAGGTATAAGAAAAGTCTATATTTATATAGGTATATATTTCTTCAAAACCAAGAAAATAATGGAATAAAATTTGTTAGTTATGATTAAATTCCCATTAAAAATTTTAAGAAGGTTGTTTGTGCTTTCTTCTTCTGCAAATTATTTTCAAAATTACTTACAAATATGAAGAGTAAAAAGGTTTGTTGGATGCAGATGGCAGGTAACAGTGACTTGTTTTTCCTAAGAGGAGAACCAGCAGTTCCTCTTGAGGCGCTTTATATCAAAGAAAGTAATATCATCACAGGCCCATCCAGAAACATAAGGAAGCATGTTCAGTGCCTCGATATTTGTGGTGGCAAGAATTTAGAAACCATTTCTGAGGAGTGGGTTGATTAAAAAAGAATGGCGGTTGGGCACTGTGGAGTTGACAGCATGTCATAAAGATAGAATGAGGCAAATGGCAAAATACCATTCACAGAAATTTAAAATGTGCACAAAAAACTCCCCAAATACAAATTTTGCAACAGCACAGACCATAAAAAGTAATATTAAGCACTCTCCAATGTTTGAGTAGGGGAAGAGGAAGGAGATGGAGAGCAGAGATAAAAGGGAAAGAGTGGTAGAGAGGAAAGAAGGGAGGATGAATGAATACAAGCCTAGGAAGAGCAGAACCTTGAGTTAACACTTCTGTCAGCACCTGCGATTCGGCAACAAAAATAAAACTGAAAAGAACTGAGAAAAGAAAGTAAAAGAATGAAAAGCTGCCCAAGTGCTTATAATGTGCAGCTGGAGGTGAAGACTCCTTGGTAGACTGTAAAGAACTTCGGCTTGTACTCTGATTTGAGACGGGACGCCGTGGGAAGTGGCCTGACCCCAAATGATGCTTCTGAAGGAAGCTATGGTAGGAAAAATAGACTGTAGGTGGGTCAGGAGATGAGTTAGAAACAGTTGCAGTAGTCCAGGTGAGGGGTGAAGGTGGCTTGAACTCAGGTTGCAGTAATGTTGTAAGTGGTAAGCAGTGGTAAGTCATCAGATTCCAGTTATATTTTGAAGGTAGTGTTGACAGATCTTATTAACTGGATTGAATAAGGAGTCAGAGGTTGACTCCAAAGTTTAGAGCCTGAGCAGTTTTTTAAAATAAGTTTTCTCTTTATTGAAAATGCAAAAAAAAAAAAAAAAGCCTGGGAGAGGATTGGAGCAGGTTTTTTATGTGGAGGCAAGAGTATCAAGTGTTTGACTTTAGACACGGTAACTTTAAAATAGCTCTTAGACACTTGCTGCTGCTGCTGCTGCTGCTAAGTCGCTTCAGTCGTGTCCGACCCTGTGCGACCCCATAGACGGCTGCCCACCAGGCTTCCCCGTCCCTGGGATTCTCCAAGCAAGAATACTGGAGTGGGTTGCTATTTCCTTCTCCAATGCATGAAAGTGAAAAGTGAAAGTGAAGTCGCTCAGTCGTGTCCGACTCTTAGCGACCCCATGGGCTGCAGCCTACCAGGCTCCTCCATCCATGGGATTTTCCAGGCAAGAGTACTGGAGTGGGTTGCCATTGCCTTCTCTGCTTAGATACCTAAGAGGAGAAATAAAATACTAGGCACTTGGAAGAAGGCTCTGGAGTTCAGGGGAGAGGTGAAAGATGGAACCACAAATTTGATCATGTTTAGGGTGATGGAACTAATGAGGTGATCTAGATGGTACTCATAGATACAAGAAAAAATTTGAGAGTCACTTACTCTTAAATATCCTTTCTAAACTTGTTACAGACTGACTCTTCCAAAACTTGCAAAGCTTGATGTGCAAATTGAAGCAAAACTTTAGGAGAATAAAGATTATGGGAAGGAGAGGAAGGAGGTTGCATTATCACTATTTTCTGTAATAGGATACATTGCTTTAACTTATAGTGGATTTCATTTCCTTTGTTGATAAACTCATGATGTAGACTGATTGATTATTAGGAAACGTTCTTTTGCATTCATTTTTTTAAAGGTTCAGAATGTCCCAGATGAGTAATTGCTTACTCTCTTTAGCCCATGAACTATATGGATGTCTAAACATGGGAAATTATTGTAATTGATTTAGTTCCTACAACTTGGAAAAACTCTAAAGCAAGTGATGATTTTGTGCATGGAGTTAATGTACAGAATTTGAATTTCATCATTTGAGTGACCTTTCTCTAAAATGACATTCTTACTACTGTAAGGACCATTGTAAACTCCTGTGTTGCTCCACAGACAACCGCGTGGGCAACTGCTACCTGAAGTTCGGTCCTCGGGGCGACGGGAGCCTGTCCTGCAACACTGAGATTGGGGTGGGCGTCAGCCGCTCCTCCTGCTGCTGCTCTCTGGGGAAGGCCTGGGGGAACCCCTGCGAGACCTGCCCCCCTGTCAATAGCAGTGAGTATGAAGCTGAGGAAGAGGACAGGGACCCTCTGGTAGCTGAAGACTAGCTGCCGAATAATTCTGGTGCTGGGGCAAGGGAGGAAGTGAGAGTCCGAACTTTGAATCTGGACTACTTTCAGTGATTATGCTAAAACCAGCCAAGAAGGCTTCATATAAAAAGAATCTGAATTCCTCTCTTCTTGTTTTTCTTGATATGATGAAAAGAGAAAACAATTTTTAACCACAATCCACTATGAAGGATGATAATATCAGTTCTCCCTGGTATCACAGATAAAGGCCATTCCTGCTTCTTTTCCAGAGTTGTTTTAGTTGAGGTTCATAGATGCATTGTATTCCTCAAGTCCAGCCAGGTTATATCTTAAATGGAAATGTGTGTTCTGATAGGAGCAGAGGTGAAACTCAACATTGTTGAATCTTTGAGTTTTCATTTACTAGCCTAAAAAAGTTGTTGATATAAATTTTCTGAAAGTAGTTTTTTCTTTAATTAAAAACAAATGGGTTTTGTTTTTCTACTTTGTAATTTATGAAGTAATGATCTTATTTCAATCTTTTAATGTACTTTTAAAGATACTGTTTGAAAAGGCACCTAGGAAAACACAGATACACCCCTTAGGATATGTGCTTTGAGCTTGGCAGTTGTTAAGTGCTAATTCATTGTCGCAGCCTCTTGCACACAGGTTATCAAATTTCTTTTTCTTTCCCTCGTTTTGTAGCTGAATATTACACTTTGTGTCCTGGAGGTGAAGGCTTCAGACCTAACCCCATTACAATCATCTTAGAAGGTGAGTAAACCTCCAATGGCACCAGATTTAAACAAGAGCTTACTTTAGAGAAAAGCTGGTAGAAAAGTTAGGACAGTCCAGACAAGGTAATTTTACAAAATTACAGGTAGACAGTTGCCAGTTTGCTGAAAAATCATCCGTAAGTCAGAAAGATTTGATCCATTGCAGTGGTGTGTGATTGTTCTGCAGGGAAACTCTTTTTATAATTATCCCCAACTTTCACTATTGCTAGATTTACTTATTGCTCTTTTCAGATTATAGCAGAGTTCCATGACTAAGCCAGGGGAATTCATGATCACAATAAACCTCCTGTCTTAAGTGTGCATTCTCTTGGATGCATGGACGTCTGCAGGTCTTACAGTACCACACATTTGAAAGCCCTCAGAGTGACTCTTGTCTTTCATGATAGTATCTGAGCTGTCTCCCCTTTTGCAGATATTGATGAATGCCAGGAGTTACCAGGACTCTGCCAGGGTGGAAACTGTATTAACACTTTCGGTAGCTTCCAGTGTGAGTGCCCTCAAGGCTACTACCTCAGCGAGGAAACGCGCATCTGTGAAGGTGAGATTAATTCATACCTAAAAATTATTAGTGCTATTTAAAACAAAATTACTGGTCAGGTCTGGAGAAAAGAGTCCATCTTCAAGTTTTATCAAGGGATATGATGAGACTGGTTCATAGTTTTTTTCTTTTCCATCAGTGCTTCCAAGTTGTATAATGATGCATGCATGCCAAGTCACTTCAGTTGTGTCTGACTCTTTGTGACCCCATGGACTGTAGCCCGCCAGGCTCCTCTGTCCACGGGGATTCACCAGACAAGAATACTGGAGTGGGCTGCCATGCCCTCCTCCAAGGTTCTTCTTGACCCAGGAATCGAACCTGGGTCTCCTGCCTTGCAGGCAGATTCTTTACCATCTGAGCCACCAGGGAAGACCTGTATGATGATAGCTAAATTAATTTACAGATTATTTGCAGTAATTGACTATTATTGTTCTCTGAGTAAATGGGTTGATGATAAAGGGAGAAAGCTGAAATAGTATGAAAGCATTCAACATAAGTTATTAACTCATATTTAACTTTATATTTTATATAGAAAAATATATATGTTTGAAGTGGGACCATTAGGTTAATACTTCCAGTAACTTTTTAATGTTGAACAACAGCATATGAAGCAGTTCAAAGGTTATGCAGATGCCTTTCTTGGTTCCATCCTCCACTTCTCATGTGACAGTGTAATCTTAGGGGCCTGGTCTTCCCACTAGACTGGGAGCTTCTTGAAGCAAGGGCCACATCCAATTCATCTTTATAGCTATAGATTCTAGCTTACAGTAGAATCTCAGTATTTATTTATGGAATGAATGAAGGAATGCTTCTAAAAATAACATTAAACATGTAGTGTAATTATTTCCATTATAATTTTTCTATTGGAACATTTTAGATAAGTGCATCTGGAAGAAATATGCTTTAATAAGGAGAATAACCAGAAACTGTGCTACTTCTAGAATCTCTGAATGGGTGTTAATTTGAGAGGAGCTATAAAGAAAAAGGCTTTTCTAAGTGCCTTCAATTTAAAATTGGCACTAAAATTTTATTTCAGTGACGTAAGACGAAAGTAGCTCTAAAGCAATTCCATCTGAAGAGTATGAAATTTCAGTTTAAAAATACAGGCACCACTGAAGTTATTTTTTTGCCACTTTGGAATAATTTATTTTGATCACCTTTATTTTTAAATGTTAGATTTTTATTTTTTTGAAGAAGGGCATATTGTATGTGACATAAATGCATTTTGGGGGTGTTTCCTATGTAATTGCTTTAAATTCTAAATTTTATAAAAAGTAAGATGAATTCTATAAAAATAAAAATTGGGAGACTCAGCCATATGCTTTGTTCAGATGTTTAAGTCACTTAAATTCATTGGGAAAATATTTACTAATTAATGGATATTCTTGCATCCCGTAGATATTGATGAGTGTTTTGCACATCCTGGTGTGTGCGGGCCTGGGACCTGCTACAACACCCTGGGAAATTACACCTGCATTTGCCCACCTGAATACATGCAGGTCAATGGAGGCCACAACTGCATGGGTAGGTAAAGCTCTGAAGTTGATGAGGTCACTGTTGCTGGCTTCCTGGCCATCAGTTATCTCTCAGAGGCAAACGTGTCATAATTATTCAAGAAGTTTGAAAGTTAAATCTCTATGAATAGTAAAGTATTTCAAAGTCTTATAAACTTATGGCTGTATATCATATTTTTAATATATTTTGGCTACATAGTTACATGTTATAAAGCATAAGTCTGAGGTAGAAAATTTCAACAAATATTGTAATTATATATTCTTAAATACTTGTATTTTCCATTCATATAAATTGAACATTGTTTTACAAATAAGAGAACATTCAAAATCTAATATGTAATGCTTTTTAAATTAAATGCATTTGAATAGAGAAACATCTATTAACTTTGTCCCCCCAAGAAAATTAAAAGTAAAATCCCTTACTTAAAAACAGGAAAGATGCTTAACTAAAAATGATTTGTGTTCAACTTAAAGAATTATTTTAAGATACTTCCACATGACCGTAAAAATTTTCAGAGTTAGTCGAGGAATTTTAGTGTCTCCAGGTGTACGGGGTTTATTATTAGCTGCTTGCTGGCCGGATGGGTTGGCATTTTTGTTTTTCTCTATGTAGACATGAGAAAAAGCTTCTGCTACCGGAGCTATAATGGGACCACTTGTGAGAATGAGTTGCCTTTTAATGTGACAAAGAGGATGTGCTGCTGCACATACAATGTGGGCAAAGCCTGGAACAGACCTTGTGAACCGTGCCCAACGCCAGGGACAGGTAAGCACACAGCGCCTGCTTCTGCGGGCAGCCACGTTAGTGACACGGGCAGGCATGTGACACCAGAGTGGAGACACGGGCGCGAAACGCAGACACAGTTCTGAAAAGATCCAGGATCTCGCGTGCTTGGGTTCTCAGGCAGCCAGTCCTCTTTAAGGTCCAAACACTGATTTCTGAGATGTCCCTTGAGTAAAGGCTAGATCCTGAAAATAAGCCCCATTGCTGAAGAGTTAGAATTTTATAACACCAGTCCACTTAAACATGCTGCTTTAATTACTCTTCTCTTCGTAAAAGAAGTATTTATTGAGAATCTGTTTGTGTCACTGTGTTATACTTAGAAGGTGTCATTTTGATAAATTGTGATTATTTAAATTCCAACATGCTCATTAAGTTTGGTCTTGGAAAATATGCCAAAAAAAAAAAAAAAGGATTTGATGAGCAAACTTTATGTGAAAGCAGCTTAGTATCAGAGTTCTCCTTATGCATCCATTCCCTCAAACTTATATGAAATTTTTAGACAGTAAAGAGAACTGGTCTTTACACAGTAAAATTTTTTTCCAGACACAGATTCTCTTGAAAGAAAAACTGAAAGGTAATGTAGACAAGAGCAACAGAATCATCTGAAAATTGTTGCCCACTCAGGTCCTTTTATGACCTGAAAAGTGGTCACTCTTAATAACTGTAGATACTAACAGTTGAACCAATAGGACAAATAAGAAACAATGATTATGCATTTGTTAACAAATACAGTATTATTTAGGGTATAGTTATTAAAATATTTCATTTAACATGATGAAAAGAAATTAAGGAGAAATGGGGAAAAGTGACATATAGGGCCTTTTTCAGTGGCTCAAATTCAATGGGCAAATGGATTTTCTCTTTTGTATTGAAGTATAATTAATAAATAATATTATATTACTTTCAGGATTACAGCACAGTGGTTTGACATTTATACACATTATGGATTTATCTCCACAATAAGTCTAGTAACCATACGTCCTCTTGCACAATCTTATTGCAATTTTATTGACTATATTCCTTATGCTGAACATTACTTAGCTGTGACTTATTTATATTATAGCTGGAAATATGTACCTCTTAATCCCTCACATCTATTTTGCCCTACCCACTACGCCCCTCCCTTCTGGCAGGCACCAGGTTTTTCTTTATAACAGAGATTCTTATTTCTGTTTTGTTTGTTTATTCGTTTTGCTTTTTAGATTCCACATATAAGTAAAATCATACATTGCTCGTCTTTCTCAGTCTCACTTACCTCACTTAGCAAAATACCCTCTAGATTCATCCTTGTTGTTGAAAGCGGCAAGATTTCAACCACATGGCTGAGTAATAATATGTGTGTGTGTGTATATACACATGCACACGTACAATATACCATCTTGTTTATCTGTTTGCACATCAGTGGGCACTTAGGTTGCTTCCGTATCTTGGCCCTTGTAAATAATGCTACAGAGAACATAGGAATGTATATGTCTTTTTGAATTAGTGTTTTGTTTTCTTCAGATAAATGCTCAGAGATGGAATTGCCAAACTATGACAGTTTTATTTTAATTTTTGAGAAACCTCCATGCTGTTTTCCATAGTGACTGTACCAATTTACATTCCTACCAATAGTATACAAGAGTTGCCATTTCTTCTCACGTTCACCAGCACTTGTTATTTGTGATCTTTTTGATAACAGCCATTCTGACAGGTATGAGGTGACAGCTCATTTGCATTTCACTGATAATCGGTGATGTTGAGCATCTTTTCATGTGTCTGTTGGCCATCTGGGTGTTTTCCTTAGAAGAAGGTCTATTCAAGTGGTCTGCCCATTTTTAACTGGATTATTTGTATTTTTTATATTGAGTTGTGAGTATTCTTTATATTTTGACATTAACCCCTATTGGATATATCATTTGCAGACATCTCGTTCTATTCAGTGTATTGCCTTTTCCTTTTGTAGATGGTTTCCTTCACTGTGCAAAAGCTTTTTAGTTTGATATAGTCCAGTTTGTTTATTTTTGCTTTTTTTTTCCCTTGCCTAAGGAGAAAGATTCAAAAAAATATTGCAAAGACCAATGTTGGAGAGCATCTTGCTTATGTTTTCTACTAGGAGTTTTATGGTTTTCAGTCTTACATTTAAGTCTCCAATCTCTTCAGAGTTTTATTTTTTATACGGTGTAAGAAAGTGGCCAGTTGCAGCCTTAGGCAAGTGGCTATCAGTTTTCCTAGCACTATTTATTGAAGGGATTGTGTTTTCCCCACTTAACAATCTGGGCTCTCAGATGGCACTTAGATTATAGTTTTCTGTATGTTACCTGATACTATTTTCAAGAGTTTTATTCCTGTGTGTAGCAGTGGGCGTTCGAAGACTTATACTACTTAAAAATTAGAATTCCTAAAAGGTCCTGTTAGTTTGGTGAAGTACGTATAGTAGTGACTCTCATGCTGCTGCTGCTGCTGCTAAGTCGCCTCAGTCGTGTGCGACCCTGTGCGACCCAGGGACGGCAGCCCACCAGGCTTCCCCGTCCCTGGGATTCTCCAGGCAAGAACACTGGAGTGGGTTGCCATTTCCTTCTCCAATGCATGAAAGTGAAAAGTGAAAGTGAAGTCACTCAGTCTTGTCCGACTCTTCGCAACCCAAGGGACTGCAGCCTACCAGGCTCCTCTGTCCATGGGATTTTCCAGGCAAGAGTACTGGAGTGGGGTGCCATTGCCTTCTCCGAGTAACTCTCATAGTCTCTGTTTTATTCCATGAGACATTGTTTTTGATGCCTCGAATTTCACGTTCCAACAAACAGACGTTTATGTTAAAAAAGATAAAAGTCATGGCTTATTCATTACTCATTGTGAACATGTTTCACCACTACAAAATTATCTTTGCATGCCTATGACTTTGTGTAATTCTCATTCCTTTTTAAATTTGTACACTAACCTAGTTTTTCAGTTTATATAAGTTGGATCATTTTTAAAGCCCTGCATATCAAAATAAAAAGAGCTTAAATGCCTTAAGTAGATATTTTGAACTCATAATGATTTACTTATTTTCTAGTATCCGAGCGGTAAAATGTTTAATGATGATAAGAACAGCAATAATAATAATGATAAAAGAATGCCTAGATTCATTCACTCCATGCAAAAACTGATATTGTAGTCAAACAAATATAATTGAATTAGTGTCTTGTTGTGAATAATATAAAATATATTTGTCAGTTAAAGTAATACTATATAAAGTGTTATTTTGAAGGAGTATGAGAATTTTAAGAGTGTATTTGCTTTGTTTATATTTTAAAGCTGACTTTAAAACCATATGTGGAAATATTCCTGGATTCACCTTTGACATTCACACTGGAAAAGCTGTTGGTGAGTTTTTCTAGATTATGTTTCTTTTAATACATATATGTAGCATTTTGTAAAAATTTGTTCAGTGTTTTTAAGTTTAAAGTATCATAAAAGATAATACTCTGGATTTGGATCTGATATAGTTAGACAAGAAAGGGTAGCATGTTTACAGATAACCAAGTATTAATAGTGGGATTAGTCCATCAGCCTGGAGTGGGTTGCAAGCCTGGTGATTGAATTATGATATAATAGTTATGTGACTACCTCAAGATTTCATACATATAAGCTAAAGCTTTAGTTTTTCTCATTATGAATATTGTATTAATACATGATTCTAAGTAATACACTTTATTTTATTAACCTTTATTGTCTGTTTTCATGAGTATATGTTTAAGTTTTATTGTATTTTTACAGTATTCTTCTCCCTACTTATGAATTTGCAGAATTATTCATTATATACATTTCTTTCTTCTGAATGTGCTTTCTCTTGCACAGTCTACTTTTCTTCCTCAAAGATTAAATGAACAATATAATTTTAAATGTCCATTATCAATGCACAGATAACACAGGACATAAAATTAGGAAAATACAGTTGACTTTATCAAATGAGTAATAGTAATTGGATAAGCCTGACATGTAACTTAAGAGGAAGCTTGATTCCCTAGGAAGTTCATTTGCTCTATTGACACTAGTATCACTTGGTTTATTTGATCAACTACTTCCATTCTTTCATTACTGTTCAAAGGAAATAATATTTTGTAGTTTATATGCTTTCATAAACCACAAAATCACTCATAGGGTTGATTTTTTGAGACTGAGTGTGTGTTTACCATTATTCAGTGTTTTATGATAAATACATTAAGCAGAACCATATATTTGATCCAATCTGTTCACTTGCAGACATTGATGAATGTAAAGAGATTCCAGGCATTTGTGCAAATGGTGTGTGCATTAACCAAATTGGCAGTTTCCGCTGTGAATGCCCTACGGGATTCAGCTACAATGACCTGCTGCTGGTTTGTGAAGGTAATCTGAGCAACAAGTGACCTTATCCAGGAAAGTTCGGCAGGCATAACTGGTTTTTAGAAGTTTTCTGACTTACCGTTTCTACTACAGCATTTAGGAGTTGATCACCAAATTGATTAAGTGAATGTAATACTGATGCCATAATGAAGTTTGAAAATGGAATTGTTGCTCTTTCAGATATCGATAATTGGCAGTTTCCGCTGTGAATGCCCTACGGGATTCAGCTACAATGACCTGCTGCTGGTTTGTGAAGGTAATCTGAGCAACAAGTGACCTTATCCAGGAAAGTTCGGCAGGCATAACTGGTTTTTAGAAGTTTTCTGACTTACTGTTTCTACTACAGCATTTAGGAGTTGATCACCAAATTGATTAAGTGAATGTAATACTGATGCCATAATGAAGTTTGAAAATGGAATTGTTGCTCTTTCAGATATCGATGAGTGCAGCAATGGCGATAACCTGTGCCAGCGAAATGCAGACTGCATCAACAGTCCAGGCAGCTACCGGTGCGAGTGCGCTACAGGTTTCAAACTTTCACCCAACGGAGCCTGTGTAGGTAAGAAAAGAATGACTCATCCTTTGATACCGAACACCGTTGTAGGCCTAGTGGTAGCTCAGATGGTAAAGAATCTGCCTGCAATGCAGGAGACCTGGGTTCAATCTCTAGATAGGGAGAATCCCTTGGAGGAGGGAATGGCAACCCACTCCAGTATTCTTGCCTGGAGAATTCCATGGACAGAAAAGCCTGGCGGGCTACAGTCCATGAAATTGCAAAGAGTCAGACACAGCTGAGTGACCAACACTTTCACTACTTTCAGCCCATTCTGTACACTTAGATCCTGCACTAAAACCTGCCTATGCTCTCCTATCAAAAAAAAAGATATTTTCAAGTATAATTTTGAGATTTTCCAAGTAAATCTTTTCATTCATATTGAATCTATTTTACCATATCTTTTAGATTCTTTTGTTAGGAAAAGAAGTCTCTCAATGGGTTTTTCCTAGAATTGAAATTAAAATAAAACAATGTCCTTGAGATATACCAATCAACGTGTAAAAAGATCGCATGATTTAAAAATTTTTTAAAAAGAGGCTTGTATACTTTAAAGCCTTGCCTTATGTTTATTCAACTCTTGTTATGGTTCATTTTCAGCCTATCTGTAATAATTACTAGCAGGCTATAGAAACAGTGCCTGTGGGAAAAAAAATGAAGGAATCTTAATAAAGATCAGATACGTGTAACATGTGTTTTATTTTTTTGTGTTAGATCGCAACGAGTGTTTAGAAATTCCTAATGTTTGCAGTCATGGCCTGTGTGTGGATTTGCAAGGAAGTTACCAGTGCATCTGCCACAATGGCTTTAAGGCTTCTCAGGACCAGACGATGTGCATGGGTAAGAAGGGAAACATTATTTCCAGGGCGTGTCATGGAGCTGAGACTCCAGAAGAGATTACCATTCGGTCACCCGCCACAAGTAACTACCCTGTCTCTGTCAGAAACAGTCTTAACAAAAAAATGAGCTATGTGAAACTATTTATGGTTTTAGTCAGTGTAAAATTTGTAAGCAGGATGCACCACAATATGTTCTTGGGTTTAGTCGTCACAGCTTTCTTCCCCAGATGGCTTTCACATGCTTATTAACCTGAGCTTTCAGACAGCGTTCCATGGAAATCGCCATGGTACCAGCTCTCCATTTACCCCTCTTTGTTCCCACTCAAGGTGCTTCCCAGGTGGTGCTAATGGTAAAGAACCCCCCTCTCGATGCAGGGGATATAAGAGACGCAGGTTTGATCCCTGGGTCAGGAAGATCCCCTGGAGGGAGGGTATGGCAACCAACTCCAGTGTTCTTGCCTGGAGAATCCCCATGGACAGAGGAACCTGGCAGGCCACAGTTCATAGGTCACAAAGAGTTGGGCGTGACTCAAGCGACTTAGCACACAGGCACAGTTCCACTCAGAAAAGCCTTTTGGAATGCTAGAATACAAGGCAGTAGTAAGGGTGACAATGTTGAAATGCACACATACACACACGCATATGTACATATGCTTCTTTCCCCTAAGAGATATATCTGCTTGCTTGGCTGTTTCAGTTCTTAAAAACAGTTTTTAGAAGCAAAAATGGTGAAACTTTGAAAAGCCCCAGTACAGTAGCTAATGTGATGGTAAGTTAAGCAATAATTGTGTTCAGTAAGTACTTGCTGAGCTAATGATTAATAAGATTTCAAAAGCAGAGGGGCTTTTGGAACTCAGCTTAACTTCGGAACTCACCTTGGAACTCAGCTTAACTCCTTAAACTGATGTCAGCCACTGGCTCATCTCCACTGAAGCACTCTGCACTTGCAGGAGGAAAATTAAATTTAAAAGTTGACTATTTATAATTAGCACTTCTCAGTGTAGAACAAGCTGAAGCTGTGCATCTCCTCTTTCGGTATTCAAGATACACTATCTTTTTCAATCGTACAGACTTTCGTGCAGCAGAACGGCAGAATTAGTTTCCTTTATGGCATGGGATCGCGAAGAGTCAGACACGACTGAGCGACTTCACTTTCACTTTTCACTTTCATTCTTTGGAGGAGGAAATGGCAACCCACTCCAGTGTTCTTGCCTGGAGAATCGCAGGGATGGGGGAGCCTGGTGGGCTGCCGTCTATGGGGTCGCACAGAGTCGGACACGACTGATGCGACTTAGCAGCAGCAGCAGCAGCAGCATGGCATATCTGTACACGAGCACCCCCCCGGACAATGTCTCCATTCTTCCAGTGCCTCCTAAGAGATTCCCTGCAGACATCTTCCGTGGTCGCAGGAAAAATTCTCTAGGGAACGCTTGTGCAAAGGACACATGAGGATGTGGCCCTATTTGCATGAACTGTCTGAGATGGCTTGCTTATATGTTTCTCCTGGCTGTTCTCTCTGAGAAAGAGGATATGATTTGCAAAATATATATATATGTGATATTTATGATTCAGAAATTCATATGGACAAAATCTGTCCTCAGTTTTAACAATTCACCCATGATGAAAATCAGCTAGACTCCTTGGTAATATCTCTCTTAAACAAAGCTTCTTTCCAAAGGAACAATAATAACCCCCTCCCCCTTTTTTTTCACAATGAAGAGTTTTAGCAGCCTGGAATTCATAGTCTAGGGAGTCTCCTCCTTTATATGACTGTGACCTTTCTAAATATTAATTCCATGTTTTTGAAGGCTAATAACATTGAACTCTAATAGACTTCTTCAATTTAGAGTCTACTGATTCATAAAATTTAGGAAGCTAAAGTTTACCTTTGTTGTGCTGATCAAATTAAGATATGAAAATTTCTGGGGAAGCATTTATAATGCTTAATAGGACAAATTGTTTCAGTGTTTCAAAAGATTTATTTCCTCATAATTGACAAGCAAACTTATTCATTAAAAAAACTCACTAAGGAAATGTTGGCTAATCTCGCTTGCTTATTAGTCCAGTTCTTTTCTGAATCTTATATGTTCCTGTAAGTTATCAAGTGCCAATTTTTCTTAATAATTTTCTACCTTAGAGTTTTCTCTACCTCATACTTACTTTCCTTAAATAAATGTGGGTTCTTATATTGAATGAAAAAAATCTAAGCAAGCCAGTAGTTTAAAAAAAAATCTAAAAATTTAATAGGCTACATTTTTTGGTTAAAAACTGAATTCCTTTGAGCCAATGTTTCTTCATAGATGTTGATGAGTGTGAGCGGCATCCATGTGGAAATGGAACTTGTAAAAACACCGTTGGATCCTATAACTGTCTCTGCTACCCAGGCTTTGCACTCACTCATAATAATGATTGCATGGGTAAGTACTCAGTCCTTTATTGCTTCTCTTTCATGTCTACAGAATATCCTAAACACAGAATAAAGGCAAAGAATGAATAAATTTTTATTATCAAATTGCGAGCATGTGCCACAAGATATGTAATATTATTGACTAACTTCTGGTTAACTGAAGTCACAGTATTGCCTCCAATAATCCCAAATCACTGCAGATGGTGATTGCAGCCATGAAATTAAAAGACGCTTACTCCTTGGAAGGAAAGTTATGACCAACCTAGATAGCATATTAAAAAGCAGAGACATTACTTTGCCAACAAAGGTCCATCTAGTCAAGACTATGGTTTTTCCAGTGGTCATGTATGGATGTGAGAGTTGGACTGTGAAGAAAGCTGAGCGCTGAAGAATTGATGCTTTTGAACTGTGGTATTGGAGAAGACTCTTGTGAGTCCCTTGGACTGCAAAGAGGTCCATCCAGTTCATTCTAAAGAAGATCAGTCCTGGGTATTCATTGGAAGGACTGATTCTAAAGCTGAAACTCCAGTACTTTGACCACCTGATGCAGAGTTGACTCATTGGAGAAGACCCTGATGCTGAGAGGGATTGGGGACAGGAGGAGAAGGGGACGACAGAGGATGAGATGGCTGGATGGCATCACCGACTTGATGGACATGAGTTTGAGTGAACTCTGGGAGTTGGTGATGGACAGGGAGGCCTGGTGTGCTGTGATTCATGGGGTCGCAAAGAGTCGGACACAACTGAGCGACTGAATTGAACTGAATCACGAGACAGTGTGCTGGGTTTAGTACTTACGTCAGTCAAATCGATTCAAGGGTAAAGGCCATGCAGATGATAGTAAACTCTTGGGACTGATTTATGGTTTGGGGTTATTTTTAGCACTTAGATGGTATCAAAGGCAGACCTCTTATGGTTTCAGGTTTATTACAAGTATTTCATATAATCCATTCTTGATTTATATTCAAACATGGAACAGTCTCCAACTTAGAAACATACTGTGTCTTGAAACTATTTTCAGTCAGCTCTTGAAGCCAAGGCTGCCTTTTCCCACAGGAAGAAAGCATGGTGACTAGGTTTATGAACCAGCCTCAGAAGCCTATTTAATCTCTGCGAAGGACTGTAAATTCTCAGTGGAAAATAAAACTGTCTTCTCTACATGGCACAGAATTTTAGTCTTTGCCTCTAACAGATAGTGTTTGAAATAAAAATTGAAAGTGACTGGAGGAGGAGGAAGAGGATCCTGTAGTTGGTGGAGAAGTTAGTAAAAGATACAATGAAAAGCATTAAGGATATTTCATTTACCATGTGCCAGACTCTATAGTGCTTTCCTGGTGGCTCAGATGGTAAAGAATCCACCTGTAATGCAGAAGACCTTGGTTAGATCCCTGGGTTGGAAAGAGTCCCTGGAGGAGGGCATGGCAACCCACTCCAGTATTCTTGCCTGGAGAATCCCACGGACAGGGGAGCCTGGTGGGCTACAGTCCATGGGCACGCAGAGTCAGACACGACTGAGCGACTAAGCACAACACACAGACTCTACAGTAATGCTTTCCAACATGACATCTCTTAATTCACATAATCCCTTGAGTTAATGTGAAAGTAACTCAGGCTTCCTGCTTTTATGGAACCGTCACCAGTCAAACCTACCTCCTAATTTATTACAATATATATTCCTTAATTTTCCTTGTTTTTCAAAATTCTTCAGCTGTGAAAAATTCAGACCTGATTGAACATTTTATTCAACTGCCACCTGGTTGTCTATAGTTTCTCAGACCCTTTGTACAGCTGAGGAGAAGGAAAGATACAGATATGGCTCTGATTGAAGTATAATCCGTGAACAAACAAAAAATTACTCATCCCTAAGCTTAACTGAAAACCTAACAGTTAAGAACATTTTTTTTTTCAGATTCTGTTTTTTGTAAGCAAAACATGGCAGCAATTCTGAGTGTTTTTCATAAAATAGATTTTTCTATATTTTATATGCTTTCTTATTTGTCCTTTGAATACAGAATACAGTCAGTTTATCTCCAGATACAGTTTTCTACAAACTGGACAATCCAGTTAAATCCATGTGTCCTCTTATAGCCAAGAAAAGAGCTATTTTGGGTTGGAAAGAATGGAAAGCTTAAACCAACAGGAGAGGTCTATGTGACATTATTAGTCACCTTATCCTTATGATAATAAGACATTTTTCTCTGTTGATGAGGGATTGTAATGTAGCGTTTTTATAAATGTCTACCAATAAATATGTTTTTAAGTTGCGACTTGTGATACAAAATATATGTAAGAGCTCTCTCTGAAAAGCTAACTCTTATTTACTTACAGACATAGATGAGTGCAGTTCCTTTTTCGGTCAGGTGTGTAGAAACGGACGGTGTTTTAATGAAGTTGGCTCCTTCAAGTGTTTATGTAATGAAGGTTATGAACTTACCCCAGATGGCAAGAACTGTATAGGTAAGTATTGAAACAACAAACAGTAAAATCTTTGTGTTGTTTTGTTTTGTAAAATAATGATGTGACTCCCCCCACCCTCAGCACCACCAACTTTGGGACTCATTTGCATTTCATTTGGTCATCTGAGTACATGGACCAAGATAAGTTTCTTGGGAAGTTTTGGTAAAAGGTATAAACCAAAGATTTGGAATTGTATGCAGTGTTTTGATTGGAACAGAGCTCGAGGCTATCTGTGTCTCAATTAAAGTAGCCAAAGGAAAATTAGCCTCTTGCCAAATGAGTAATCCGGTGTGTCAAAAATCTCCGAGGGCATGTTTCCCCATAGTGACCTGGCAGATGAGAGAGCTTGAGCTGGATTCATGTTACTGTCATTTGGCAACAATGATGTCATCTGTAAGTCTTTTTTTTTTTTTTTTTCTTGTTTCTCTTTAAAGATACTAATGAGTGTGTTGCCCTGCCCGGCTCTTGTTCTCCTGGCACCTGTCAGAATTTGGAGGGGTCTTTCAGATGTATCTGTCCCCCAGGGTATGAAGTAAAAAGCGAGAACTGCATCGGTAAGGCTGGTGTTTGAATCCGTGAACCATTTAATATAATGAGACCCGGTACAGACTCTGTGGATATATGTTAAATCTAACCCACTGTAAGCATGCTCACCCAGGGAGTTAAACGCCTAGCTGCCTGCATCTGTTTTATTGAACCATCAGAAATGATTTGAAGGTGGAATGGTGGGAATAAAGAATTTGAAGATGTGGGATTTTTTCATTAACAGAAATCTTATACTAGTCAAAAAATTTTCAGTGCACTCTAATCTTTTTTCCAAATGTCAATAGAGACCTTCTACCAAATTTAAAGAGTGTCTACAAAAATTGTAATCTTTGGCAACCAATTTTAAAACAGCTATTAAAGGTGTCTAGAGTCCTAGAAATGTGAAGCAGAAAATCTTGACAATGCTGTTGAGACATTTTTTTTCCTTGGGAAAGCCGCATGTCAAAACAGAAAATATTAATCCATTTGTCATAACAGATGTTTCTCTGTGGAAACCCTCCCAGAGTACAAGAAATCTTGTAACCACATCAAAAGTGAGTCCCAGAATTGCCTGGGGGGGCATGATGAAGACTGACCTTTTTACAGTTACTTTATTTCACTTTTGTACAAATTATTTTTAACAGTCTTGTTGAAATTCAGAAGCACCAGCATCTTAGTGTGATTCTTCTAACATGAAATGATTGCTGAGAGTTTTTTGCCTTTGAATTACTCAGTTTCTTAAATTCTGTATAGCTCTTCTGTTCACTTATTTAAGGGACTTATATAGACAGAACCTAAGGAAACAGTTTACATAGTAAATTAATTATTTTTCAGATCATATAATTACAAATAATGGGTATCCTTAGTCATTCTAATTTGGTGTTTATATCCTTTCCCCATTTTTGTCTGATTTGTATAGTTCATTGTAAGATTTTCTAGTGTTTTTAATATTTAAAAATAATAACACTAGAAGCATCTTAAACACTTTGTAAGACTATTTCTTTCAGCCTAGAATCTCTTCTACCAGTTTTTCTAGATGAAATGCTTCCTACCACGAACTCTATGCACACACACACACACAGACACACACACACACATATATCCATTCTGACATTCCATGGACATTACTATGGACATGCAGCATCTTTTAGATGCTGGAAATACAAAAATGCAGCTTTTACCAGTAAGTAAGGTAACTTACTGCCTAAGAGATTTTGTAAATCACTTACTGCCTAAGAGATTTTGTAAATCACTCCATGTTGTAAAGCTGCCTTTACAATCCAGCGCGACAGACGCTGCGCTGGGGTCTGTTCAGGATGAAGGTCACAGTAGGCGGCTGTGAATAATGGTGGTGGTGGTGAAAGGAGAGTAGGTCGGGAAGCCCAGCATAAGGATCGGCGACATTTGAGGTGTCCCTGAGTTTGACAAATTGACTGATCAAAAAGGGAAATGGAACAGAGAGGCAGCTTGAAAACAGAGGCAGAACAAGGGTGGTAAGGGGCGTCGGTGGCAGCTCACAAGATGGCTCTTAGTCCTGCAGGCGGTACAGAGCAGTGCAGGTTCTTTTAGCAAGGAAGTGATACGACTTGCTCACTAAAATTCCGCCAGTGTAAGTTGAGAACGCAGTATGTGCCAGACCCTGAGCTAGACCCACGCTGAGAGAGCAGCAGTGATCTAGACAGACACATGCTGTCCTCGTGGAACTTATGTTCTAATGTGCCTGGAAGCATGTAGTGTTTATTCATTTAGTTAAAAGTCACCCATTAAATAAGCACGTCCAGTGAAAAGGGGCCAGATATCACTGGTAAGGAATCCTTGTCTGTTTCAAGGAATCATTCTGGGGTAAGGTGGAAATGATAAAATTCTCATCCCAACGTCTAAGCTCCCTGGTTCTGTAGGCACAGATTCTCAAATAGGTACATGTTTTAGAAAGCAAACCCTGGTGGCGGTATGGAGGCGGGAGAAGGAAGTGCAGCAGTCTAGTTGGGAGACGTGATAATCCAGGTGGCAAATGATGCTGAGCTTGAATGTAAATGAGCAGGCCATATATTGCTTGCTTATGAAAGTTGAACAATTAAGGAGAGGAAAGAATGTGACTCCAGCTCCCCAGTGTGGATTGCTGAGGGCGAGGGGCATCAGAGAAGAGGACCAGTGCTGAGGATGCGATGCCCCTAAGACATGGACGTGGTCCTCTAAGGCCTGCGGGCAGACATACAGACACCTCCTAGGAGTCAAGTCCAGAGAACTGGAGACCGACTTAGAAGTCTGGGTCATATCGATCATTGAAACTGGATATAACCTTTGACTTTTGAAGCAATAACAGTTTATTTTAAAGATAATTAATCATATAGACAATGTAATATATTGTTTCACATTGAATATCCAATGGCTAGTGAACTGTACCATGCGGACAAGTTATTTTCAGATATTTAGCAGTGTATTGATTTGATTAAATCAGTAAATTATCTTGCTGATCTACAGATATAAATGAGTGTGATGAAGATCCCAACATCTGTCTTTTTGGTTCCTGCACCAATACTCCTGGGGGCTTCCAGTGCATCTGTCCCCCTGGGTTTGTATTGTCTGATAATGGACGGAGGTGCTTCGGTAAGTTTTGAAATGATTTCTCTGTCGTCATCAGCCCTCAAACTTCAGAGCTAGGCAGGAAGCCATGAGGCAGTGCTTGTCACTAAAAATATGTGTCTCTGGCAGATTATCATCTGTAAGTTTAAAACATAAGGTCCCGAGTGTACACACACTGAACAATTTTTAAGGTGCTTTGAATTATTCGCTCTGTTTCTACATTAAAAAAAAAAAATTCTATACTAAAAGAAAAATGGTTGTCTTATTTCATCATTTTCCTTTTGTTTTAGGCATAGATTTTTCTGTACATTGGTGATGAGTTGGTTCTGATATGACGTAACTTACTGAAAGCTACCTAGGTTTATTTTGTTAGGCTGTAAAGTAACAGTGAGTAAAGAAGACATGATAATCATTTTAATATTGAGCATAATTTCTCAAATTTCCGAAGCACATTAAGATATATAATTAAATGCAATTTATAGAGTGGTCAACTTAAACTGGCAAATGACATCAGCAGTTAAGAATTTCCAGGCCTATCTTTTAACTGTGAATATAATCTGCATCACATGTTCAACCCATGAGAAATGTTCTATCAGTAACAGAATTATGTGTAAATTATTCCTTCTTTTTAAATGACCAGTAAGGAGGTCTGTGATGTTTGCTTTCTTGATTAGATACTCGCCAGAGCTTCTGTTTCACAAACTTTGAAAATGGAAAGTGTTCTGTACCCAAAGCTTTCAACACCACAAAGGCAAAATGCTGCTGTAGTAAGATGCCAGGAGAGGGCTGGGGGGACCCCTGTGAGCTGTGTCCCAAAGATGATGAAGGTAAGAGCAGTGAAATAAAAAAGCCACTTTGTACGAGTTTTGGACTGTCTAGCAGAACTCAAGTGGGACCATGTAACTTATGAATGTTTTGAAGATGAAAGTATCCCCTCACTTACAGACCTTCATGGTTCACTGAGCTCCGTAGTCAGGAACTTCTCTCATATTCTGCTCTCATATTCAGAATGTGTAAATGCAGGCTGTTACCCCATTATTTCATTGCTTCCCCCAATGTTAGTATTACTTGCTTTGAAAGGAATGAATTTGAAGGGTGAAGGGCAGTAGATCCAAGGAGGGGGTGAAAATTACATTGCAGCTTGCTGCAGGAGTCTCACATGGGTATTGTATCACAGGCTGGGGCTCCCAGAATCTTCTATCAAATTCTGGGAGGCTGAGTCAGCACAGTAGCCATTTGCAAGAAGAGATGACGAGCCTCACAGATTTTATTAGCATAGCTGAGCAGTACGATTGTTCCCAGCAGGCTCGGAGCTGGCCTGGTCTCTAGGTCAGAGATGGCTTCTGTGTGTAATGGGCAGAGAATGCTCTGTTAGTTGCTCAGTTATGTGCAACTCTTTGCGACTCTGTAGACTGTATTCCACCAGGCTCTTCTGTGTCCTTGGAATTCTCCAGGCAAGAATACTGGAGTGAATACGGCTCTTTGACTGCCCAGAATTAAATGAGCAAGCAGACAGAATCAGACACCCTGAGTGGTACCCATAGGTGGCCACCCCAAGCTCAGGTGACCTTCTCTAAATATGCTCAGTGTTGCTTTTGAAGTAAATTACAAAAACAAAGACTCTTACTAAAAATAACTTTGTAGAGGAAAAATAAGTCTAATTTTTTGTATATCATTAATCAGTTCTTAAGTTTTCTGATGGTTGTGACTCTCTGATAATCGGGAATTTGTCTTTTTCTATGTAGTGGCATTCCAGGATTTGTGTCCCTATGGCCACGGAACTGTGCCTAGTCTTCATGATACCCGTGAAGGTATGGTTTGATATATTTTATTTCTATAGTCTTACATAAATACAATATTTTACATTTGTTTTATAATCATGCTGTTTTTACTGTATAACATATATTGTATTGCATTTGATGCACATATATGATATTTATAGTATATCATATGCACTACATCATAAGACTGTGTTGTGGCATATGAAATACATGTTTCTCTGATAAAAGAAATGCTCATATGTTTTAACACTTTTAAGCCTCTTTTGAATAGATACATGCAGTTTTGGCATATCTTTTTACATAAGAAAGTTCATGGATGATTCTGTATTTTAGATGTTAATGAATGTCTTGAGAGCCCAGGCATTTGTTCAAACGGTCAGTGTATCAACACAGATGGGTCTTTTCGCTGTGAATGTCCAATGGGTTACAACCTTGATTACACTGGAGTGCGCTGTGTGGGTAAGTGCTGAGTTAATGCCACATTTCACACTTTTAAGGTTTTTTCTTTCTTATATTCAGCAAAAGGTCTCTCAGGCACTCTGGGTGGCAGTGGGATTTACAAAGCCAAGATAAGTAGCCATAACTGCTTTTTCTTCTTCCATTCTACATTTTCCAGCAACATGGGTTTATTTGAAGATGGAGCGAGTTGCCCAATCTCTGCCTTCAACCAGATATACAAACTCTGATGTGTCTAGAGCTTTACAGCTGCCAAAACCACTAACTGGGAAAGAAGTCTATTTTACTTTATGACTTTCCACTTCTGCTCTTGTAACAGAAGATCACATACCTCCCTGGGTTTGTGATTTGTTTTTTTTAGGGCAAGCACAGCTGTCTGAAAGTTCGGAGCGTTTCACACTTGACCCTCGGGGTTCTCTGCCCTGCATAAAGGCTGGCCAGCCATGACCAAGGGTAGAGGGGGGTGCAAGAGCCATGTGTGTCCCGCACAGATCTGGGACACGTGTGAGGGCCAGATGGATTTTCCTGGGCATACTTTAATTAAACTAAAACCTCCACATTTTGTGTCACTTTCTTATTCTTTTTCAGATACTGATGAATGTTCAATTGGCAACCCGTGTGGAAATGGGACGTGCACCAACGTTATTGGGAGTTTTGAATGCAACTGCAATGAGGGTTTTGAGCCAGGGCCCATGATGAATTGTGAAGGCAAGTGATACTTTACTATTATTTCTTCATGATACAGAAAGAGTTTTTAATGCCTCAGCTTTTGTTTATATTGTTCTTATGTTCTACTGATGATTATATTCATCACAAACATATTTTCCTTTACCACAAGGAGCATAGTTACAAAAGCTACTCTGTAGCCCTTGTCTGATAATTCAGCGTCTCCGCCCTCTCAGAATTGGCATCTATTGCTTATTTTTTCCCTTGAGATTAGGTCACGTTTTCCTGATTCCTCAGTCTGTTGGTGAATTTTGGATTATGTGCTGGGTATTGTGACTGATATCTTCTGAAATCAGTTACGTTATTTCAGAGAATATTGATGCCTTTGTCTTAGCAGGCAGTTAATTTACATAAAGTGGACTGTCAGGCCTGTGGAAGACAGTGGTTCACATTTAAATTCTTCTCTTTAAACCTCAGTGGCTACCTTGTTTGATTTTGGCCCACACATGCCATGGTTAAATGAAAAAGGTATTTCTCCCCCTCTGGCCCTTATTTCTGGGATTCCTCCACACTTTTCAGCAGCCTTGGTTACTCCAAGGCTCCCTCCCCTGATTTCTCGGGACAGAAGCTCAGAGAGTTCCTATTGGAGATTTAGCTGCCAGATGCTACTGTGCCAGGACTGATACGATCCACAGGAAAAAAAAACTGAGCACCTCTACTTTGCCAGGTGTTTACTGAGTTTTAATGCACTGCTAGAAACCACTTCAGGTGTTGTTTTTATATTTATTTCAGAGTTTACAGTTGTTATTTGTTGGAGGATGAGTTAGGTGCCCAGTTCTCCTTACCAGAAATGGAAGTTCTGTTATCCTATTACTTTCTGTGTGACTGCCAAATAAATACATCAGTGTTTATTTAAGCGAGTAATTAGTACTCTAGGCTGAGCGCATACCTGTCTGTTTCCTTGATCAGATATCAATGAGTGTGCCCAGAACCCACTGCTGTGTGCTTTCCGCTGCATGAACACCTTCGGGTCCTATGAATGCACGTGCCCAATTGGCTATGCCCTCAGGGAAGACCAGAAGATGTGCAAAGGTAAGGCCCCAGACCAGGAAGGAGTCAGCTCATTATTTGAGATGCCGGAAATATATTTTAATGATTTTGTAGCTCTCAGCTGTCTTGTAGAGCTGTGCAGAAATGTATTCTTTACAGCATTGCTGGTAGATTTCCATATCTAGATAACAAGATACTTGATAGTCTGTCCAGTCAAGTCAAAAATAAAGATGTCACATTCTTGAGCTCCTACTAA
Source organism: Cephalophus harveyi (assembly GCA_006410635.1). Taxonomy (NCBI): domain Eukaryota; kingdom Metazoa; phylum Chordata; class Mammalia; order Artiodactyla; family Bovidae; genus Cephalophus; species Cephalophus harveyi. The sequence goes on from SJYT01082398.1 coordinate 148,468, forward strand.
AGCAAAGATAGCCCTTCCCTAAACTTCTTGAGGACCAGTGCTGAAATTTTTATAACTCTAGAATATAGCCAACAGTTGAGACTGGGCTCCTCCTTTCTCTGTTGCATAAGAAGATTGCATTTTAAGAGTCAGAAGACTGAAAGTATGACTTCAAAATGCTCAATGGTAGCCTGTTCATGAATTTGTCTTATTTTTCTGTTTTTCCTATTGAAAATATTTTCTAGACCTGGATGAATGTGCTGAAGGGCTGCATGACTGTGAATCTAGGGGCATGATGTGCAAGAATCTGATTGGCACCTTCATGTGCATCTGCCCGCCTGGGATGACCCGCAGGCCTGATGGAGAAGGCTGTGTCGGTAAGGCTGTACGGGATGATGGCTGCTTGCTTAACACTCCTACCCCCAGTCAGAAACATAAGAATTTTAGTTATCACAGTGGAAAATATGGTGTATTGTTTTCTGTGCAAGTAGCCAAAGAGATCAAAAACTACAAGAATCTGTTAAGTTTCTAATACAGTATGTGGAAGGTAAAATATTATTAATCTTTTCTATCATTAATTGATTTCTGTAGCAACTTGGAAAATCTTACGCTCAAGAGAAATTTTCCAACATTTGCTTGCATTGTCAGGAAAAATTTTTTAAAAAGAAAGAAAATAAATGTAAGATTTGTAGCAATCAGATCTTTTTAGATACGTTTCTGTTACGCACTTTGAATTCAAAGCAGACAGCTGAAACGCTAATCAAAATAAAGATAAAACAGCGTTAGGATAGGATTAGATCAAGAAGACAGACTTAAAACCTTCATATTCTAGAAACAAGAAACACTATACAATTTTTTAAGTCCATAACTTAGTTTAATACTTTTGTATATACTTTAAAATTTATGCAGAAAGTTTCCTAAAAGAAAAAAAATACCTTTAACAATAAAAAACAGTGTCAGCATATATATGGAATTTAGAAAGATGGTAATGATAACCCTGTATGCGAGACAGCAAAAGTGACACAGATGTATAGAACGGACTTTTGGACTCTGTGGGAGAGGGAGAGGGTGGGATGATTTGGGAGAATGGCATTGAAACATGTATACTAACATGTAAGAATGAAGCACCAGCCTATGTTCGATACAGGATACAGGATGCTTGGGGCTGGTACACAGGGATGATCCAGAGAGAGGAAATGGGATGGGATGTGGGAGGGGGATTCAGGATTGGGATCTCATATACACCCATGGTGGATTCATGTCAATGTATGGCAAAACCAATACGGTATTATAAAGTAAAATAAAGTAAAAATTAAAAAAAAAAAAAGAAAGAAAATAAAATTATAGGAAAGCAAAAAAAAAAAACAATGTCAGAACACCAGGAGCAAAGTGAGAATTCTTAGAGCTTCCCAGGGAGCAAAACCAGATTCCCTACAAGTGGCAGTTAACAGTGGGTAAAAGAAAACAATGGAGCAGCAATATTTTCAAGGCATTCTAAGGGAAAATAATTTTGAACTAAAACTTTATATTCAATCTAGTGATAAAAATATCACATTGTCAGAAAGGTGTTTTAGCATACTTATCACCCACATACCCTCTATATCTTATATCCAAACTGTATCCTCCAATATATTTTTTAAAGTTAATTCTAGAGGAAGCAATGATAAGCCAAGAAACCAGGAACCCTGATTATATGGTTTAAATAAATGCTGGTGTTCCATAAAAGAAATACAACAAATCAACCTTTCTAGACCGCGTCAGCATGGCAGGTAGCACAAGGAGAGAGAAGAAAGGAGTAAACTCATGCCAAGGGGACTTGCTATGGGCAGAAGCTATTGAAAGAGATACTTCTTGATGTTAATAGAAAAATGTTCATTAACAGTGTGTGTTGAAGTTGTCTCATGGCTACCACTGGAAGAATAGAAGATGACAACTTCTAGACATGAGTTGGGCCTGACAGTAGGGCAGAGAAAAAATTAGACTGATCTAAGAAATATTGAGAGAAGGGGACAAGTAGCCTGGTAAATATTAAACAGTATAAAATGACAAGACTCCAAACATATCAGTAATCACCATAGATAGAAATAGTTTAAATTTCTGGTTAAAAGGCAAATGTACTTTTAAATACTCTTTGAAAAGTGCAGCTTGGTACTTTTTACAAGAAATGTACCAAATCAAAATGTGAGATAGATGGAAATAAAGGGGTGGAACAAGATATCCAAGGCAAATGTTGATAAAAAGCAAGTGCATGCAAAATAAATATTAATAAATTAAAGATTAAAAAGCATAAAGATGAAAGGAGAGATTCATCAAAGGGATTTGTCCTGAGCTCTCATGCCTCTGACAACATTGATTTGAAACATACCTCAAACAGAATTTACAAAATGTCAAATAAACACAAGTAAAGATGTGGGAATTTTAATGTAACAGTTTTGTTCTGATATATTTATTTGTCAGAAACCAAAAGAGCAGTGCTATCTAAATTCCTTCTTCCTCTGGGTGCCCTAACACCCGGCATGGCTCCTGTGAGTTCACTCAAGTCAATGAAGGCGCTTGTCCTTTATCCCTGGCCTGAGTGCCCTTCACCCTGCTCTCCTCCTCTCCCTAACACCTGCCACTGCTCTGCCCTCAGCTTCTCTCTCATGTCACATGACTTGGTATCTTCTTTCCCAGAGTTCTTTCTCCTGGTCAGTAATCCCTTTTTGGAGCCACCTTTCCAATTTTCCATCAAGCATCACCTCTTCCCTGAAAAGAGGAAGAGAGAAAGAGAAAAGCAGCTGAGGGTAGGGGGAACACTTTGTTAACCTAGAACCTGTCTTGGAAGGATGAGGTAAATTTAAATATGATAAATTTAAATGTAGTGTTATATTTTTAATGTAACACTGTAAATTTAAGGAGAAGGAAATGGCAATCCACTCCAGTACTCTTGCCTGGAAAATCCCATGGAAATGTAATAAATTAGTATTCTATCATATTAGTATTTTGATGAAGAAGTTTTAAGCAAGATATAAACCATTAGAAGATAAACGTTTGTAAATTATAAACTTTATAGTCTATTCATGACTCATATTGTTTGTTTTTCTAAAGATGAAAATGAATGCAGGACCAAACCAGGAATCTGTGAAAATGGGCGTTGTGTTAACACTATTGGGAGCTATAGATGTGAGTGTAATGAAGGCTTTCAGTCCAGCTCTTCTGGCACTGAGTGCCTTGGTAAGTTGATAAACAGAGTATATTTTACTTGGTGAATAAAACATGTGTTTTGTGATGTAATCTCAGAAGAGTTCTATATATATATATATCCTTGTCTGCAAAATAGATCCCCCAATCTGAGTAATTCATGTACCTCTTCCTGAAGATAGACATCTATTAAAATGATGTATTTGTACACGTGTGTGTAGTACATACATCCATGCTTAATGTAAATAACCATCTTAAGTAGTCTTTCCAAAATTAATTAAGCTCTATGGAAAATGTGACTCTAGTAAAACTTACATCAGGGAATGATTTAATTCCAAAAGAAAATATTTGCTATGTGATGTAAGTTTTGCTGTATTAATTATATTAAAGAAAATGCCACATTTCAGAAATGCAGTGAGAGTTAATTTTTATTTTATGATACAGAAAAGTGTTTTACAAAACATTTTCTTGTGGAAAATATAAGTCTCAGGCATTTTAATGATAAAATTCATATATCATAAACCGTTTAGTTAATTATGAGCAGGTGTAAAAGTATGAAGTAGTCAAATTTAAGGCATACAGAGAAATAGCCCTCCTCATGGGCTTTGATGCAAAAACAGCACATTTCAGCTACATCAGATTGTTCACAGAATGATGTCATCTGCTTCAAAGCCTAGGAAATTATTAGTCATGACAACATATTTTGTTTATTATTATCTTCAATCTAGATCTTCATTAACCATCAGTCTTTTTGGAAATAGAAAAGATGACCTACATAGAAAGTGTACTTTTCTGTCCATATTACTAACAGTTCATTAGGATGGTTCTTAAAACCCTATTAAAGATCTCTTTGCCAACTTATATCAGTAAAATCCCTTTATTTATAATAATTTTAAAAACTACTTAATCCGATGTTTAAACAGCCTTTTAGATGTCGAAAATACAGGAGATTAGATTGAATATGTACCAAGATGATAACATAGTCCAGAACTTGCTTTTCAAAAACAAATCCTGTTCTCATTTGTTTATTTAAAGGAAAGTATTTTTCTTTGATTTTTCATTTCAGTTGGATTCTGTAGGAATGGTAGTTTACTGTCACTTAGCTGCTGAGGAAAAGAAGAAAAATTTACTTCTGTTTCTTTAGTATCAGTTATTAAATTTAATAAACTATTGTTAAAGAGCACTGTGAAATGAACCTCCAACAGAACTTTCTAATCATTGTCTTAAGCAATGTGACTCTTCACATAAAACAATATTTAACTTTTAAAAAGGTATTGCTATGGGATTTCCCTGGTGGTCCAGTGGCTAAGACTCCTCCCTCCCAATTGCAGGGGGCCCAGGTTCAATCCCTGGCTGAGGAACTAGATCCCACACGCCACAACTGAGAGTTCACATGTGGCAGCTAAAGATTCTGTATGCTACAACTAAGACCCAGCACCACCAAAATAAATTGATATTTTTTTACAGTATTGTTATGGAGGAAAACATTGATTGTCCTTTTTAATGTGAAGACCCAGATAATGAAGTGTCAGTCCCTCGACACTGGTGCTTTTTAACTACATTGTCATTTCAGACAATCGCCAGGGCCTCTGCTTTGCAGAGGTGTTGCAGACCATGTGTCAGATGGCATCCAGCAGCCGTAACCTTGTCACAAAGTCAGAATGCTGCTGCGACGGGGGGCGAGGCTGGGGTCATCAGTGTGAGCTCTGCCCACTCCCTGGAACTGCACAGTACAAAAAGATATGTCCTCATGGCCCAGGCTATACCACTGATGGAAGAGGTAAGGAGTTGAGGAAATCCATGCATGTTATCAACACAGTGCATGTTAATTCACATTAATTTGAAGGAAATAGGATAATGGCTAAAATATATGTGTATATGTGTGTGGTCCTATATGCTTTTCACTAATGCTTCAGCAGCTTTCAGAGGCATAATCTTTGTATCAAATCTAAGAGATAGAATCTCTTATTGTTCCTATTTTAGCAGACAGAAACCGAAGCATGAAGCTAAGTAACGATAAATAAATGTTCCCAAGATCACAGCCTTTTTAAAGGTTGGAACAAGGAATGGAATATATCTGTCTGACCCCAGAGGCCATCTGCACCCCACAAGCTATGCGTACTTCATTTAAATAAAGGTTGCTTATTTGTTTGTGCACAGGAACTCAGTCTGTTTGCAGCCTATTTACAAACCAGCAAGACTCAGACATGATTAATAGTTTCCAGGTCTTTTGGTACAACCAATATGCTAATGTCCTAAAAATAACATTTTCCTCTATTACTATACAGATTCTAGATCTTATGCTTGATTACATTGCTAATGAAACCCTTTCTTAGGGTCTAATGCAACTGAATTTAAAGCCAATCCATGGAATACCATCACTAATTCCAAATTAGTGGAACTTCAGAAGGGTAGCTTTCTATTGATGAATGGTGAAGTCGCTCAGTCGTGTCCGACTCTTTGCGACCCATGGACTGTAACCTACTAGGCTTCTCCGTCCGTGGGATTCTCCAGGCAAGAATACTGGAGTGGATTGCCATTTCCTTCTCCAGGGGATCTTCCCGACCCAGGGATCGAACCTGGGTCTCCTGCATTGGAGGCAGACGCTTTAACCTCTGAGCCACCAGGGAAGAGTCCCCCAAAAAATTCATGCTTAGATTGCAGAACGAATGGACTCCAAAGGGGCTTTCAACACAGCCTTCCTTATGTTTGTCTCTTCCTGTCACTTCAGATTCTTTTGTTATCTCTTCCTTCTACGTTGCCACTCTATTGAATGATGAAAAAGTACACGAGCACAGTTATGAGCGTTGGTTTTTAGTTATCTGTCAATTCCTTAATTTCTGTTAGTTCCTAACCAGTTTTATTCTTGCATCTATATTGACTTCTGTTTGTTTTTGCCTTGGGTTTTTTGGTGCACAGATATTGATGAATGTAAAGTTATGCCAAATCTCTGCACCAATGGTCAGTGCATCAATACCATGGGCTCCTTCCGGTGTTTCTGTAAGGTTGGCTACACCACAGACATCAGCGGAACGTCGTGTGTAGGTAAGGAAAGACAAGGCATCTCTGCATCTGAGTGGTTGTTAACTGCTGTTTTCTACAAGTCCTTTACTGTCAGTAGAATATCTTTATTATGGCGTTTGGATTGTACATTTTGCTAAAGTGATGCTATTCCTTTCATTGGTGCAGTTCTTAATATCATAGGAGCTGTCTAAGGCCTTGTCTAGTAATGTGAGACATAGAACTATTAGATTTATCAAAAAGTCTGTAAAGTTAGGGAAACATTAAAATTATTTAAAAAATATATATACTTTCCACATTTTACATTTAGTTTAAAATGTATAGAGGCATGCTTGTTTTGTCATTTTTTTAATGAAAGACCAGTACTTTTGATTGTGAAAGTATGTCTTTGCATATGGAGAGAATGCTTTTTGCTTGTTTCTTGTTGCAGTTATTTTTGCATAAAATATACCAATTAAGCATCATCTAAAATCCCCAGTTGCAAAGCAGTCTCAGTACAGAAAACCTTCTACATTTTTACAATCTCTTTTTCTAATTTATTTTACTGTCTCATCCACGGAGGGGGTGGTAGCTTGCCTTTATTGAATCTTTCCAAAACATTTAGTTTTCATTAAAGAAAAAAAATCTTTTCTCCTTCGTAGTTCATCAGCTTAATATCAACTTATTTTAATAACAAGCACAACTGGCATGAAAAGGTTAAGAAGAACCAACCTATATCTTAGTAAGCATTCAACTCACTTGTTTGGGCAACCTAGTAACAGAAACTAGGCTATCGGTCATGAGCTTTTAACATTCTTTGGGCATCAATCAATGTCTTCTATGGGGGAAGTGGAGATGGTTTGCTGTCAGAGTCCTCGCAGAAAAAAGGTGGTGTATTGAAATGAGAATAGTTTAAGGAGACTTGTTTCTTTAACAAAAGGACAGTGTATAAAGGTGTGAGCAGAAAATGCTAGGACTAGTGCTGAGTTCTGGGGCTCTTCCACCTCTGGGCCAAAGATAAGAGGGAGGGATTGCTGAAACCTGGAAGATGGAGAACGTTGTTCCCAGAGGCCTGCCTGTAGAGCGTCCGTGACCTCTGCCCCCATGACTCAGGCAGCCTCAGCCCATCTTGCGAGAAGGGCGTCGAGGAACTAAGGACCAGACTGAAGACAGAGGGCAGGAGGGCCTGCTAATGGTGCCTGTGTGCAGTTCAGCCTCCTGGGCCCGAGAACAGGGTGGACCAAGGTAAGGACTGCAGCTGGAAGGCGAAGTGGAAGGTCTCCCGCACAATCTGTGATGTCAAACAATTCCTGGGGAAGTGTCAGCTCAGAGACTTGGAGAACATCCGCCATATCCACATGTCAAAGAGAAGAAACTCTAACCTTCAGGTTTATGATTCTCAAACTGTAAACCGAAGTACACCAATCTAAAAAATCGAATGTCTTTTTTTGAACCCAGTTGTCTGGATATTTCAATATTTGCCCAAGAATCGCCTGACGAAGTTAAACCAGTGAATTACTTTAGAGAAAATTGTTCTGTGCCTCGTTTCTCTCTGGCTGTTTTCCATTTTAAGTTGAAAAGGAAAACAATGAGTGAGCATATGGAGGGAGGAAAGAGACTGGTCGTTCCTTCTAACCTTCTAATTTAATCCTCACATCACTTTTACTCAGATCTCGACGAATGTTCGCAGTCCCCCAAACCCTGCAACTTCATCTGCAAGAACACGGAGGGGAGTTACCAGTGCTCGTGTCCCAGGGGCTATGTCCTGCAGGAGGACGGGAAGACCTGCAAAGGTGATGAAGACTCTATTTGTGTGACCCTCTCCTTTTTTTCAGATTCAAAATCAGCTTATCGCGGATCAGGCCACGTGCCTCACTTTTTTACTGTGGCTTCCCTTGTGACTCAGATGTACACAATCTGCCTGCAATACAGAAGACCCGGGTTTGATCCCTGGGACAGGAAAATCCCTTGAAGAAGGGAAAGGCTACCCACTCCAGTGTTCTGACCTGGAGAATTCCATGGACTGTATAGTCCATGGGGTCACAAAGCGTCAGACACAACTGAGCAATTTTCACTTTCACTTCATAGGATTAAGTAACCAGCCATGTACTGGTTAACTGTGCATTAACTGTGGTTTAACTATGCATTAAGTACAGGTATTTTAACCTTTAAATATTAGCTTTGAAAACAGTTCATGAACATCACTATAATTCATCCTTTCAGCTTTTTGTTTTAAAAAAAAATTTGTTATGTATGACCTTAGCCATCCTGTCTTAGTAGCTCATAGTATTTACGCTGCTTAAGTATGTGAAAAGAAACTCCTTGCCTTATGCATATGGAAATCTATAAAGCTTCCAACAAAAATCTAGACAAAATACTCCTAGTAGAACATGCACACCTCTCTGTGGCTTCATGAGAAGGGAAGCATAGCCAGATAGCTCTGCTCTGATTTTCATTGGCTTGTCTTTCATTGCAGACCTTGATGAATGTCAAACCAAACAGCACAATTGCCAGTTCCTGTGTGTCAACACTCTGGGAGGTTTTACCTGTAAATGTCCACCTGGTTTCACACAGCATCACACCGCTTGTATTGGTAAGACAAAACTACAAAAGGGAAGTTCTGCACACTACTAGTAGAAGCCTAAAACTGTAGTTAAAAATGGTAGACTAATGGCCCAGTACTTACATTAAAATCAGTCCCTCATAATTAGTGGTTTAAAAATGTTGTTAATAATTTATTTTTTCACAAGAACAATATGCAAGCATAGTAGTCCTGTGCAGTCCAAGCACATGCACAGTAGCTGTATTCCAAGCAGTGCCTTTATAGTGCATTCTAAATATAATGTGTGCTCAGATAAAGTATGAGTAAAAGGCTCACTATAATTTAGAGCATGCTAATGAATATGCTGGGATTTTTTTTTTATGTCAGAAGACACACAGGTCTTAACCTTAACTTTCAGTCTGTGCTATCAAAACGATGTCCTCAATTGATCCAAAATATGCTCTGATTTCCAATCTCTTGAAATACACTTCTTTCTGACCATTTTTGTCTTTAATATGACCATGAATAGTGGCATACTTTTCTGTAAACTCTGTTTTCGCATCTTGAAACCTAGGCTTTCATACCTTACTTTTTACTTCATGTAGTAAAATTTGAATCCTATAATAATTAGAAAGCCTGACACTCTTTCCCTTTTGTCCCCTGCTAGACAACAATGAATGTGGGTCCCAGCCTTCACTTTGTGGAGCAAAGGGAATCTGTCAAAACACCCCTGGAAGTTTCAGCTGCGAATGCCAAAGAGGGTTCTCTCTTGATGCTACTGGACTGAACTGTGAAGGTGAGTTTATTTATTTAAATATTCTTATTCTAACACAGCAAACTGTTTTCTTTTAATTTCTAAGCCACTCAATGAGAAATTGAGACTATCTCACACAAAAAAGATTAACACAGTAAAATCCAGAAGTTGATTTTTTTTGTTTATAAATTTTCATGTATCATTTTGGGGACAGAGGAAAACCTTAATGTGATGAAACAAAAGTTCTGTGAGTACACATGGGCTTCTGAAATAACTGTTTACCTAGTAACTGATCTAAAAAAAGAATTTTAACTGAAAACGAATTCTGTGCCTAATTTAGTTGCAGTAGTTATATGAGTAAACCAGAAAAAAATCTGATGTTTGTTCCGTGATACTTGAATATAAAATGTATAAAAAGACACAGAACCAGTTATAGGGAACTGGGCAGATGAACAGAAAGCGCTGGGGAAAACTGATGGCGGTTTTATTTGTCTGAGAGTCCCACTTCACTGTCTTTTCTATAAAGAGCGTTTCCTATAAAGTCTTCATCACAATAGATATTTCCTGTTAAATCCAAGGGAAAATTTAAGTGGGAATAAAATAAGAATTTGCCTGTGGCCAATAAAATATTGTTCTTCAGTATTTTCATTGCAAGTTCTAGCATATGAGATAAATACACTACGATTGGTAGCTTTTACAAAATACTCATGCCAGAGGTTCTGAGAGCATGTACTTCCCCTTTATATTTTTATATACTAGTGCAGTTTACATCTTTACTGATTTTAGTCACCCTTGAATTAATTATTCTTAGGAATACATGATTTTGAACTCTAGAAATATGTTTAGAGGTTTTAATATAGTCTGAGAACTACAGGACTTTTACATGTATCTAATCTTCAACCCCCAAAAAATTCAACTTAAAAATTTCTATTTTAATATTTTGTATTTGAAATCATTGAGATTTTGAAAGTATTCAGCGCGTACAGCTGCTTGCCATGTGTGAGTTCAGCTTGTGACTATCTACATAAGATACAATTTATTAATTATCCATATAAAATTTGTTACACATATATCAGACATGCCTATTTCATTTCTCTTTTTATGGGTAAATTTCAAAGCCTCAGTTGTCATTCCAGAAGAATATGCATGTATGAACAAAGAAATTATTCCATATGTGTCATAATACTATATCATGTCTAAAAATAATGTATTTAAATATTTTAAATTTGCATCTAATTAATCTCAAATAGTAATAAAATTTTTTTCATTCCCAACCATTATAATTCTTTAGGTATTTCTGTAATGCTTGTATTTTCCCGAAAATGAGAATTAACATGTCAATCACTTTTGAACTTACTGGAATATGTGATGCAAATATATTTGTATCATTTACCAAATAAATCATACCATATGTAGTTAATCCATCCAAAATGCACAACATTTGTGGTTGCTATGGCTGATTTGCTAAAATTAAGATATTATTTAGAGCACTGACGTGGCATGGCTGGTGCATAGAATAAGAATGATGTGGTTTCTTATCTCAGAGCCGTTCTCTGTACCACCACTGACTTAATAACCATGTGACTTGGAAAAAATCACAGCCCCTCAATGCGTCTTGTTTGTTTGTTCCTCTGATAATATTTACCCCGTGTTGTGTTTGGAGTACATTTAAGAATAATAGAAGAAAGGTGACATAAAAATCTTGCTGGGATTGTTTTACAGATGTTGATGAATGTGATGGAAACCATAGGTGCCAGCACGGCTGCCAGAACATCCTGGGAGGCTACAGGTGTGGCTGCCCGCAAGGATATATTCAGCATTACCAGTGGAATCAGTGTGTTGGTGAGCACTCGCTTGTTACATGTCATCTGCTTTTCTTGCCTTAAACTATCTTTTAGTAAAACAAATGCGCAATAAAGGTGGTCATTTTCAGTGTAGCCTTTAAACCCTAGAACTTAAAAAAACAGTACTTAGGACTGATGTATGGGAATCTATTAAACTACTTTGTATACTTGTGTATATTTGAAAATACACATAATATACTTTAAAATGTTAAGTACCTAAAAAGTAACTCAGTTAAAGCTTTGATAATTTTAATTTTCTGCTAACTGATAATTTTAAGTTTCTGAAGATGATGTCAAGATTCATCATCTTCATTTGCTAAGGTCAAAGCCCTTTTTTTTTTTTTATCAGTAATTTAGTATCTTTAGATTTGGGGTTGAAGGATTGCCTGTCCATCTGCTCATATAAATCTAAAAGGAATCAGATCAAGTTAATGAGCACCATTCATCTGTGCTCTCCAGTCACATGTTTAATGAAAGCCGGGGGTGGGGGGGGAGTATAAAGGATTTTAAGATAGAAAAAGTAACTAGTTATAGCAAATTCTGTTGAAAACTCCAGACAAAAAAAGTGTTTGTAAAATAAAATCTGTAGACCCTCAACTCTTTTTCTTGCACTGCTAGAGTCGTGGAAATTCTCCTTTTAAGGAGAGTTTGATCAAAGAGAACATTACTCTCTACTTGAATAGCCAGCTGACTTAGCATATGCCTAATTTCTTGGCTCCGTTTGAATGCCCTTCCTAGACGCAGCATCCAACACAGTGTGACAGTAGATGCGGGCACAGCTTGAGCAGAAGGGGGAACAGTGGGCCTGCTGAGAAGCAGCAGGTTGCTTCCTGTCTCTCTGTAGTGATTGAAATTGCCCCACGTGTATTTCAAGCATTTTACTCTAAGGGAGCCACTAAGTAAATTAATTTGATTTTATCCATGATGATCTTCTCAAAAGAAATTTCTAATGACAGTTTAGTGAATTGAGAAAATCAAGACAAATTTCAGAGGTGGGAAAGCAACTCTGAAAGTTGGTGCAGCTCTGCTGTGGCTTTGTGCCAGGCCAGAGACAGATGCTTAGCCACACCAGGAACACACACTCATGGGGGAAATGCGAAAACCAATGATGATCTAGAAGTTATGGATAGAGTTTGAAAGGATTATCAAAATGATGACTTAGGCTGTCGATCAAAATGACTTTATAAGTTCAGTTTACTTCTTTACTCTTCATAGAAAAAAAATGTTGCAGAAGTTATGCCCCAATTTATTGATTCATAAACAGATAAAGTGTAGGGACACTTCAGAACATAGGAAATGGTCCTTTTTTCAGTTCAATTCAGTCGCTCAGTCGTGTCCGACACTTTGCAACCCCATGAATCACAGCACGCCAGGCCTCCCTGTTCATTACCATCTCCCGGAGTTCACTCAGATTCACGTCCATCGAGTCAGTGATGCCATCCAACCATCTCATCCTCTGTCGGCCCCTTCTCCTCCTGCCCCCAATCCCTCCCAGCATCAGAGTCTTTTCCAATGAGTCAACTCTTCGCATGAGGTGGCCAAAGTACTGGAGTTTCAGCTTTAGCATCATTCCTTCCAAAGAAATCCCAGGGTTGATCTCCTTCAGAATGGACTGGTTGGATCTCCTTGCAGTCCAAGGGACTCTCAAGAGTCTTCTCCAACACCACAGTTCAAAAGCATCAATTCTTCGGTGCTCAGCCTTCCTCACAGTCCAACTCTCACATCCATACATGACCACAGGAAAAACCATAGGGTTCTTTTTTAGGTAACTATTATAAGAGTGCAAATGGTTTTTATTATATTGTGTTGTTTATAAAATTCGAGGCCCACCCCTCTATTCAGTTAATACCATGGACTTCTTGGTTACTTCTACAGAAATTAAAGCAGAAGAATGATCTGTAATATTTCACATGTATCAGTTTAAATACAATTCTTGTTTTTAAAGTAATCATAAGTAGAAATTGGAATGTGCATGGAGGATCAACTCAATTTCTGAGTTTTTAAGTTTCCTGGAATTTCTGCCTGTAAGCATTTAATGTGAAAATAGACAAACAGGTTTTCACTGAAAATGGTCTGACTTAAAGTCAGGGCTGTGTGGTGTACCCAAGTTGTTCTTGGTGAGATTCTTGGAGTAGGCACTTAAGCAAGGCAGTCACCCCAGAGCACCTCATGCTGGGATCTAGCCAGAAGCCAGTGGGCCTTCTAATCAGCAGAGACCCCCATCGACAGAGGGATAAGTGGTTTCAGAGATGAATTAAAAACTGAAGATACATAAGCAGATACCCCAACTGTAAGAATAAATGTTAGCTTGCTCTGCTAAAATGGGCACCTCTAAGCAGCAAGCCTCTGGGTAAGTAAGACAAAGCAGGGATTTATTTTGAAAGATTAGAGATTCTTCTCTGTGGGGTTGAGCAATCCAGCTCATCACTAATAAAATCTAACTCTCTTGCAATTTTGAACCCACAGAACATTAGAATTATAACTCAAATATATTTCAGTAATAGAATCAAACAACCATCAGGAACTAATAAAAGCAACAAGTAAGCAAAATAGCAATATTAAAACAAAATGCAAATCGAAAGGTCACAAATCATTTTTATCTGTCACTGCTGCTGCTGCTGCTAAGTCACTTCAGTCGTGCCCGACTCTGTGCGACCCCATAGATGGCAGCCCACCAGGCTCCCGTCCCTGGGATTCTCCAGGCAAGAACACTGGAGTGGGTTGCCATTTCCTTCTCCAGTGCATGAAAGTGAAAAGTGAAAGCGAAGTCGCTCAGTCATGTCCGACTCAGCCTACCAGGCTCCGCCGTCCATGGGATTTTCCAGGCAAGAGTACTGGAGTGGGTTGCCATTGCCTTCTCCATATCTGTCACTATGAGTATGAATATCTTCATTTATTCATATGGTTGAAGAAGGGATATCCCATGAAGTATCTCAGACAGATTTAACTGGGGTCCCCTTGTAAATGGACACAAACAGTGCATCAGATAATTTAAGTAATAGTAAGTTGTAAGCCTGCAATGATGTTAATACTGCTGCCAGTGTAAGAAAAATGACAGCATTTGAAGTGTTAGTATTGAAAAACGTTTTAAATTCAAATGGATACTTCAAGAAGTGTTCAACCAGGTACCAAAGAACACTTATGACATTCTGATACATAGGCTGTACAGATTTAGGAACATTCCCATGTGTTCCTAAATAATATGCAAGCATTATAATTATCCTAAATTGAAAATAAGGTAATATTACTAACATTTGAATATGATTACATCTTAATATATGAAGCTTTGGTTTACTTGGTGTTAGCAACTTCTAGTTCCTTGTATGTCCTTTTCAAAATAATGTGAACATAGTTTAGTGAGACTTGAGTCAGCTCAAAGTATGTTTCAAACCAGAATATATTTTCAAAGTCAGATTACCTATGCCTATAAAATTATGCTATGGCGTACATTTATAGGATATAAATATGACGTCTGTCATGGTGCCTCCAAAAGTTTTAACTATATAAAAATGTTCTTGTCAGTGGTATGTTTAAATGCAGTTTATTCAATTAATTGCCTTTCTTGGTAATTTTTCCACATTAACACAATAATACTATGTTCATAGCAGGATCACTTTGTTAAACTATAACCTAGCTCACATTCTCTATCAGGAAAAAAACACCACATATAAAAATAGTGTCAGATTTAATTATAAAAGCAGATGAACCTTTGAGGCAGAATTCCAAGTCTTTGATATATAGAAATAAAATAGTAGTTATATTTATGTCATAAGTAGCAGGTTTGATCCCTGGTCTGGGAAGATCCCCTGGAGGAGGAACCTGGCAGCTACAATCCACAGGGTCGCAAAGAGTCAGACACTACTTAGCAACTGAGCAACAACAGCAAGCTTACTTGTTAAGAATTTATTCATATGCTTTCTTCCTGTGAAATGAAGGCTGAGAATTTGTCCATATTAAGTAATCATATGGTAATTCATATCCAGTGATTAAGAATGCTGTGTTTGGCAGTTTGGTTTAATTCTGAAACTGTACTCATGAGACAGAAATGTGCCTAATAATATTGGCCTTTTCAACAACCTCTGTATCGTGGTTAATGGAGTATAATTTCCTGTGTGAGAGGCCTTTCCAGCGAGACTCCATCTGCATCCTCCATAATCTCCCTGA
Organism: Cephalophus harveyi; assembly: GCA_006410635.1. Taxonomy (NCBI): domain Eukaryota; kingdom Metazoa; phylum Chordata; class Mammalia; order Artiodactyla; family Bovidae; genus Cephalophus; species Cephalophus harveyi. Next base: position 163,931 of record SJYT01082398.1, read on the forward strand.
GCTACTGCAGACAAGCACTTGGCTCTAGCTCTGTGTCCCAAGGGCACACCTAATTGCAAATGGGCCTGTTTCCCCACGTGAGCTGAAACACGGACTTGCCATGGATTTGGTAAAAATGCTACACTCTAGTATAGTCGCAGGAATCTGAAAGAATTCCATGGACCAGACATGACTGGTGCCCAGGGCGAAATTTGGATGATGATGAAGCCCACAGGGGTCAAGCCGCAGACTAGGTATTAACCAGACAGTTAAGAGCAAAATTGTCATCTCCAAAGTTAAAAGCACAGTCAGACTTCTCTCTTGTAAAAATGATAAGAGTAGCTGAAAGTATTAACCTGAAATTATCTTACTGTCAGGCATTTATAATGTAGCGTCAGTCATTAAACTAGTAAAACCCATGTCAGCTGATGGCTTGGTGCAAACCCACATCAGAAGGCAAAGTATGTACATGATAGGTTCTCAAGTGGTTAAAAGTGTATGAGGCTATTGGTTCAATAGGTTCAATTAATGTTTACTTCAGTTATTTTCATTTAGGATATTTCGATTTTTTAATATACTTTTCTCTCCATGTATATAATGAATGCTTTGTAAATTGCTAGGAGAATGGATAAAAATTCAGATATAAATTGAGGCTTTTTAAAAACTGAAATATAATTCATGTACCATAAAATTCACCTTTTAAAATGTCCAGTGCAGTGGTTTTCGAGTATATTCTCACAGCAGTGTACAACCATCAGCAACACAACATCTCCACCCCGAAAAGAAGCTCAATACCCCTTAGAAGCCATTCTCCGTTTCTCCCTCCCCACAGCTGGCAACTAGTCATCTACTTTCTGTCCTTGTGAGTCTGTCTGAGGCATAGACTTTTGAAGTAACCTTCTGAAAAGTGATTAGAAGAGTTACTCAGTAGTGAGACTGCAAATATCTGTGCCCACAGGCTGCCAGGGTATTCAGAAAAACCTAGTACAAACAGAATATAAACACAGGGGCAAGCTTATGTTTAAGCCATAATTTTAGGGGAATTTGTCAGGCCTTGTTTTTGTTTTTTTTTTTAATTTCATATGCTTTGCAAATCAACCATCATGGTAAACATTTAAAAATATGGTTCTAAAGCTACTTCCCCTGTAAAACCATAGATGTTTGACACTGGGGCTCTTCTTTGCCCCACTGCCCTCCCCTCCACTTGTAAAAGTCTCTTGCTTTATGTTCTTAGACGAGAACGAATATTGTTTAAGCCATAATTTTAGGGGAATTTGTCAGGCCTTGTTTTTGTTTTTTTTTAATTTCATATGCTTTGCAAATCAACCATCATGGTAAACATTTAAAAATACGGTTCTAAAGCTACTTCCCCTGTAAAACCATAGATGTTTGATACTGGGGCTCTTCTTTGCCCCACTGCCCTCCCCTCCACTTGTAAAAGTCTCTTGCTTTATGTTCTTAGACGAGAATGAATGCTCCAATCCCAATGCCTGTGGCTCTGCTTCCTGCTACAACACCCTGGGAAGCTACAAGTGCGCCTGCCCCTCTGGGTTCTCCTTCGACCAGTTCTCCAGTGCCTGCCACGACGTGAACGAGTGTTCGTCTTCCAAGAACCCATGCAATTACGGCTGCTCCAACACAGAAGGGGGCTATCTCTGCGGCTGCCCACCTGGGTACTACAGAGTGGGACAGGGGTAAGGCCCTCCACCTCCCCACACACGGGAAAGTGAGCAGGGTCCAGTGCCTGGCCACCTGGCATGGGAGGAAGTTAAATGGTGATTAAAAGCTGACTAGGGAAAAGCATTGATCAGAGCATTTAGGTATGGGAGGAAAGAGCTCCAGGAAGGCATGTGGATTCCCTGCTTTGTGGTGAGCATTGGACTCGATCTCGTATATGGCTATCATTCTCTTGTGTTTTAAAATGGCCTGAATAAATCCCTTAAGGCCAGAGACAGCAGGTGTTTAAAGATACTGTGGCTCCTGTGTTATCACAGACACCCGGGCTAAGAGATACAAATGGAAATGGCTTCGCCCAGTTTCTAACATGAATTTTGGCAGGTACTAGCCCTGTGCTAGTGGCTCAGGTGGCTCAGTGGGTAAAGAATCCGCCTGCAATCCAGGAGATGAAGGTTCAATCCCCGAGTCGGAAAGCTCCCCTGGAGGAGGGCAAGGCAACCCACTCCGGTATTCTTGCCTGGAGAATCCTATGGACAGAGGAGCCTGGCAGGCTATAGTCCATGGGGTCACAAAGAGTGGAACACGACTGAATGACTCAGCACAGCCCTGTGCTCCATGAGGAAGCAGCTGTCCTTCTCTTTGCTCATCTGGCCTTTTGCTGCACAGAGAGGACATGCCTGGTTGGTATGACACTGTCTCCACAAGGCTGGGTCCCTTCAGCTAGTCCCACTTTCCCAAGTGCCGCCATCTCAAGTCCTGTCAGCTGAGGTGCTGGCCACCTGCCTCCTTCCTTCAAGGAAGCCAGCACTCCACAGCATAGAAGATGGGAATTTAGCAGTCATCTTCCCCAGAAGAAACAGTGTGTGAGTCAGACACTGAGGGTTGTTGGACTAATATGTCCACTGTGGGTACATAATAATACTTGAAACAGAAATCTTGGTGTAGACAAGGGTCATTTAGCATCAGCTTGCTAACTCTTTCATTAATCAAAATAGGAGTTCAGCACTCTCAGTTGGTAAGCAGCAAATGTAGGCTTCAGGCTTTTGAATCAACAGAACTTCTAACACTCTGAAAATTCATACTTGACTTTTACCATCTTGATTTAACTAAACAGAGTGCTTCAGTCTAATCAGGATTGAAAGTTGGGGAAACTTGGGGCTCACTCTTGGAAGAATTTTTCTGTTTAAAATAAAGGAGAATCTCATGCATTAAGCGCTGAAGAAAAGTTACCAAGGCTATTAAGTTTCTATGTTTATGATCTTAGGGTCTGCTTTGTGGGTTTCTTATTTTGGAAAAACCTCTGCTCTACCTCTAGAAAACAATAGAGTTATGATGAAGTCTAACATCAATTTGCATCTTGTTGCAAATAGCCACTGCGTCTCAGGAATGGGATTTAACAAAGGGCAGTACCTATCGATGGATACAGAGGTAGACGAAGAGAATGCTCTGTCCCCGGAAGCGTGCTACGAGTGCAAAATCAACGGCTACTCTAAGAAAGACAACAGGCAGAAGAGAAGTGTTCATGAACCCAAACACATTGCTGTGAGTAACTTCACTTTGTTTTGTCACCAGATTTTTTCCATATGGAGTCATGTATACTATTGCAGTCAACTTTTATGTAGGTTTCAGCCTCAGTGGAGCTAAACCTCCACCTCATGAGATTCATCAGCTTAGTTAATGGACAAACTATGGCAGAGACAAGTAAGTTAAAATTAGTGGTGTTTTTAACTCAGAAAGGACTGGGGGACTTTAAGATTCATAGTTTCAGATCACATGTTGGCATTTTTGACTTGTGCCAGGAGGTAATAAGATGTCCTTCCAGGAAATAACTACTTTGAAATGATTTAAAAAATGAAATTATCGTGAATCTGTCCAGTTCTGTTGTATACAAGTATTCTGGGCTGATCTTAATTTTCAGTAGGTAAGCCAACTACATGTCACATTTTGTGACATTTATAAGATAGGTGTTACTTCCATAAAAGTTTTATCTCCAGATAACTTGTATTTTGTAAGGAGCTGAAGATCTGAATTGCCTGCTGCTGCTGCTGTTTCTTTCTGTTCGTGGTGGTTAAATGGGTGGGCCACAGATTCTTGGTTTTGAATTTATTCCCTGACCTTCTGTACTTACTACCCATGTTACACAGAGCGTATTTACTTAGCCTCTCTCTACCTCAATTTCTTCACCTGTTAAAATGGGAATAAAAATATTTACCTCCAAAGGCTGGCAAGAAGATTAATGGAGCGATTACTGTGAAGCTTCTGAAACGGTGCCTGGCATAAACATTGACGCATGTTCTCCAAATAATACCCAGTATGTGGAGGTGTTTTCCCCCAGAGATCAGGGAGACCATCCTTGTCAGTTAGTGTCACCGCAGAATTCCCCATCAAAACACCTACTCAGCAACTAACTGGCTGGGTGCATTGGGCAACTTGCTTCAGTTTTCTGGGCCTCAGAAATTTATAAGACAAGACTTCTCTAGCCACAAAATCTCTGGTTCTGTTTTATAATCGTACATAGGCCAGCATTACATTTACCTTAAGTAAATTAAGGTACCTAGCTGATGTTTAAATATGGCAACTGAGCTATTCATTAAGTAAGCCAAACTACGGATCCAGAAATTCTGCTTGTAAAACCCTCCCGTTTCTAGGGCGCTGCATGCTAAAGGGGACACCTCAGTACCACGGTCCCCAAGTTCTTGGCAGGCGCCCACTCAAAGCATTGATTTTTTTTTGCCCCTGTCTTACTGAAATAGCGTTCTTAAATCTCCCATACATTTGACAGAGAGAGACTTGGTGTATCTGGGCCCTGCCCCTTTGGCTTTTAACCAAAACTGGTTCAAACCTGAGCCCCGATGACTCTGGAGTTCGCTCCCTCTGCACTGACAGCTCCCAGAAAACACACTCACATGTGGTTTGTGGCCAGAAAATCTACCAGGGCTTTCAGAGTGAAAATCCCTCTAAGCACAGTTACAACAGCTGCACTTCTCGTTTTAACTCCAACAACAACAAAAAAAATTACCATTATTTCCTCAATTGTCTCCTATTTATTATTAATAAGTATGATATTTCATAACCCCCCCAAAAAAACTTGAAATGACAAGCGCTCCCCATCAGCTCAGCCCTGTAACTTTCCCTGGATAAGGTGCGGGAATAGTCACAGAGATTTACAGGGCACACTCGGCGGAAGTGACCTTTTCTCCCAGCCGAGGGTAAGTTGCACGTGGACAGGCAGGGATAGTATGTCACTGTGGCTGCACTTCCCTGATGACTGGCTCCTGCAAGTCCTCGGTTTGTGCTGTCAAAGCTCTTCCCACACGGTTTTCCTGCTCTTCTTCCAGGTTAAACAGATCAGCCTAGAGAGCGTCGACATGGACAGCCCGGTGATGATGAAGTTTAACGTCTCCGGCCTTGGTGTGAAGGAGCACATTGTAGAATTCATGCCCGCCATTGAGCTGCTCAACAACCACATCCGCTATGTCATCTCCCAGGGGAATGACGATGGCGTCTTCCGCATCCACCAAAGGAATGGGCTCAGCTACTTGCACACGGCCAAGAGGAAGCTCGTGCCTGGCATGTACACACTGGAAATCACTAGCATCCCTCTCTACAAGAAAAAGGAGCTTAAGAAACTGGAAGACAGCAATGAAGATGACTACCTCCTAGGGGAGCTGGGGGAGGCTCTCAGAATGAGGCTGCAGATTCAACTCTATTAACCCCTTGCAGACTTGGTTCCAGGCTCAAATCCCTGCACAGCCAGCCTTCAGAAGCCTCTGAGAAATCAATGACTAGTTTTAAAGAGGAAAGGAAAAAAAAAGACTTTTGTTTCTTTCCTCCCTGTCTCAGACTTCAGAATGTTGACCCTCACAGGGAGGGATAACGTAGACTCTGGTGTGGCCAAAGATTTGAGTACAAAGGCAACCGTGGTTACTGTATTTTTTATATAACTTCACTTTAAAGTATATTAAAAAGCTAAATATTCAAGAGATCAGCATATGGCACTAAATGCACAAAAATAATGTGAGCTTTTTTTTTTTCCTGTTAGCAGTCTGTAACACTTTGGGTATTTTGCTATAGTTGCTAATTAAAAAAATATAGATGTTTATTTATTTTTAATGCAGTAATATATGGAGAAATGAACAAACTATGTAAACAAAAAGGGAAACTCACTCGTTCTTCTTTAGATTTATAAATTTGAGCTATTTCTTTTAGAGGTGCTTTTTTAAAAAAAAAAAAATTCAGTTGATTCAAGAGATGTTTCCTTTGGTTTTCTGCCAGTCGTCCAACTGGTACACATCTGATTATTTTAAAGGAAGCCTCACAGAGCTGAACAGGCAGTAATCAATGTGTCATTAGATCCTTTATAAAGGAGATCAAAGCCAGAGGAGCTCACTGTGATGATACTTCACATCAGCAGACACACCAGGCAACAGAGGATGAAGCACAACCGCTGTAGCAAAATACCTTGACTGCTTGTGAGACCAGTAGCATTGCAGGCCAAGCTGTACTGTATTTCCTTCTCATAACCTCAAGGAAGCACATGTGCTACCCACGACACCTCATTCTTACCCAGGGCATGCTGCATACTTGTGGTACTGTAGGCAGCTGAAGAACTCCCGTTCCTTCGGCAAGGAACACCTGGCGTTCTGTAGTGTTTGGTGCTGTCTTAGATTAATGGTGCATTTATTACATTCATGCTATTTCAGGATTGCCATATGTGCAAACAAACCATGCAGTACAGACAAGGAATATATGTTGTTTTTTTTTTAATCCATTTCTTTTTTTTTTTTTTTAGAATTTTCATTAATACTGTAGTTATACACCATATGTCTCGTTTTATCATAGCCTATTGTGTATGAAAGATGTTTGTACAATGAATTGATGTTTAGTTTGCTTTTAGTCATTTAAAGAGATATTGTACTAGGACGTGCTAGTAAGTGTACGTCCCCGCATTCTTCTCAATCCAGGAACCTGTCCCTGGACCAGTGAGCAAACCTCATATGTGAAATGGCCAAAGCACATGCAGGCTCTGGGTTGTTCCTCTCACACCTGAGCTGACCAAAGATTAGTCACCGGTCATATCCAGTTCGGGACTTTGTTTTGTTTCCTAATAACTAAAACAAAACAGTGTAAATTTGTAATCAAGTATTTGTGAGGAAAAACTACGGCTTTCGGTTTTGTTTGTTTTCCGTAGGTCTGTGTATCAAATATGACACTTTTCTTGCAATAAAGCTTATTTTGGGGTAGCTTTGTGGCTGAGAGTTCTATGAGACTGCAACCCCTGTTGTTTGTGGGCTGGGGGCTTGGCTTAGAGGGACCTGTATGAAAGTATCAGAAGGAGAGGCAGGCATATTTTTTACAAAAAAACAAGGGACTGCTGTCAAGTCTGTGACACAAAACAAGCAGGAGTGTTCAACTGACAATTCGCAATTGGAGGTGGTATTCAAACAGAAGGACATAGTCACGGCAGTTCATTGTTCACCTCTGTGTAGACCTTCACCTCCTAAGCTGCCCAGGACTCATCATCCTAGAGACCTCAGACTGTTGACTTCATCTTCACCTGTGCTTTGAGTGCCATCATGTTAAAGCACCCAAGATGAAGTGAAACATTCGAAGAATCTCCCTTCTTAGGGTTTTTCTGAACTTGAGTTTTTTAAGCAAAAGTATACAGCAGGCATACCGCAGGCCAGATGGTACCTTGACTGCAAATAACCCAGAGCTTCCTCTCTCTTGCAGTATTGCATACTGTCCTCAGTGGACAAGTGTATAGAAAGACGTCATTTGGCAGGGGCTCTCGTCTGATAGCACAGCTGAAATGAGCACAGCTAGGTCTCTGAAGTTAATTCAATACAAAGTTTGAGAATGTGTGTGCTAAAATTCTTCATCTGAGGAATAAGAAAACAAGGAAATATTATGACTGATTTTAATGCTGTTCTTAGCCAACCAGAAATTAAGCTGCATGGAATAAGAGAAGTATTTGCCTTGGGGCATCCTTTAAAACTTAACATGCATCTTCAGTTTCATCTGGCATCTGTTACTAGTACAGCGTGAACTCTGTAATATGAAATTACCTGGAACCAAGTTTGACTCTGCATGTTGAGCAAGAGCACTCTTAGTTTAGATTTAACTTGCTCTTGAGGAAGTTCCAGAATCCACATCAATGGGAGCGTCTCACAAAAGAGGGGGCAAAAAAAAAAAAAAAAGACCATTGGATGCTTTACAGAAGATTGTACTAGAAGGAAATGATTACCTGAAAATGATCCTTCCGGGAAGAACCTTTTGGGGCACCTCTGATAGCTTTATTGCAACTCTCTGATTCTGAGCACTGATTCTAGCTGTGATTAGTCTGTGCCTCTCTGGTAACTAAATGCTAATGATATATCTTGTACCATTTTGTCTTTCTCATTAACTGTCTCCTCAGAAATTACCTTGGCTAAGTTACAGAAAACTTCACGCAAGACTAATAACATAAGCCCAGACATATTAAACCAAATCCAGCAAGTACATGTAATAGTAATATAATAAGCAATAATTTGGTCTTGACTTAACATAAATTCCTTTTCCACCAGCATTTAGATTTGGAGCTTTTAAAACCTTAGTCCACGTTAGTACTTTTTGACTTCGTTCCTTACTTGTAGTAGATGAAGTTTGGTTACATTTGCACATGAACCTTGAAAATAACTTAGAGTAGTATATAAGGATTTACTCTATATTCTAACATCTGTCCTTTTTCATTATCTTGGAACATCAAACAGATAGTTCATACAATCTGTGTCACCTAAGGTTTTGTTTTTGCCTTCTTGGTTCAAGAATAAATGCTTAGGGTGGAAGGTGGGGAACACAAAATTTACAGAGCATCCATCTGTTTGAGACCTACAGACCTTTGATTCATATCCTTGATGCTTCAAGAGAAATGAGTTAATTTACATGGTAAACCAAACCATGAGGAACTGCCAATATCTGGCCATGTTTGACCTACAAAATGGTAATTTCATATGGTTTGATAAATAGTTTAGAAATACTCATGTTTCTCAAGAATAGGCTGGAAATCTAAAAACTTCCTTTCTCTTTGAAAGAATCAGTTCTGTTCACTGTTTTCCATGCTGTTCCTAATTTACAATAGTCCACAAGAGAATGTACATAATTTATTCAAACAAACACCCACTTTCTTCCATGCTAAAAGACTTTGGAAAGAATCACAGGTCTTTGGGACCTTGAGGGGATTACTGGAGTCTGTTTAAAGACAAATCCATTGGGAAAAGTTAAATATAGCCCTTTTTTTTTTTTTTTAAGAGGGGAAACTTTAGAAATCCCTACTTCTAAAGAGACTGGAAAGATGGTGATTCATTAACACCACACAGGAAGTGAAGGTGACATCTGTTTTGCAATCTCAGCCAGCTTGCCTTTGATATCTAGCTCATGGTTCTATTTTATTTTTTTTAGTATGATTGCTTTCTCAAATACAAAGTCATGGTTTTCTTGCCTAATAAGAAGTACGTGTTTCTGACCTTAGTTCTCTTCGAAAGTCTATTTGATGTACAGAGCAAGAGTTCTGAAACACAATGAACAGCTCACTAATTTCAGCCACTGAGGCAGTATTACTTTGCAGGTAAAAAGATCTTCAGATCAGGCAGTCCTGAGTTTATCAAGTGGGAAATGGGACAAACTCACTGACTCCCTTGGATATGCCCCCTCTGAGATCCTGTCCACCCCACTTCTGGATGGATGGGTGGGTAGAAGTCTCCTGGGTGTCCTGGTGTGATATGCAAGTCACTTTTGTTCAGTCATGAATGTCCAGTTCGTTGTAAACAAAAGATAAAAGACTCACTCCAACCAGTTACATCACATCCCTGAGCTTTGATTTCTTTCCTGAAATGATATTCCCCTGCAGAGTGTTTGAGAGGATGGAGTGAGATAGTATAGGCGGTGCTGTCAGTGGAGAGCTCAGCACACAGCAAGCACTTAGTAGCTATCACCTGCTCTTCCTCTTCTTCCTCCCACTGTTCCTACAATGCACCCCCATATTCACACTAATCTCCTTCCTAAGTGTGGCCCTGAAATTGCAACCTTCCCCCTGAATTGTATGGGATAAGTGGTCTGTACCTCTAGGGTATCCTTAGAAGTCCTGGCGTGGTCATGAGCATTTATAATCTCCACCCTGCCCTTCACTTATGGGAGTCATTGGCTATAGCCCTTGAAGTTCAAGCCACCAACAGCTAGAGCCCTCCTACCTACAGATGCCTAGGAAACCCAATGTGAAGGAGAACACAGACACTGATCATCCTTTCTGGGACGATGTAGTGTCATGGAAAGTCAGAGCTGGAAAGGCCTTTGGAAACCCACTCACATGTATATGTGAGGAAACTGAGGTCCAGAGTCGTTAACTGAGCTAATTCACTGCTGGTTTCCACTAGAAGTGAGACCAGAACCCTGAGTGCAAGGTTGGAGTCTGGTGCTAGTCATATTTTCACTCCATGTTAAGCCTACTTGGATCTCTTTTAAACCCTGAGGATGTAGGCCAGTTCCCATGGTTTTGGCTCCCATTGAATCCAAAAGCGTTTTCCAAGCACAACTCAAGCACTGCTTTTTGTTTTGTCTACCCCACCCTCTGTGCAACTGCTCCCAACCTCCTGTAGACCAGAGGTTTGGATACACACTGGAATGCCAAGATACTGGCTGCCACAGAGCAAACCCCACCTAAATCATACACTGCTTTAAAAGCATACTAGAGCTCTGACTTTCAAAGGGTTAAATGTTTTATTTAAACCAGACATTCAAAACTTCAAAAAAGAAAATACACATTTGTTTTACGAAGAACGCTTAAGGGAAGCACACTCGCCTGTGTTGCTTAATTGTCATTTTTTTCCCTTTTCCTGTGAGACTAAAAAAGATATTACTAGATTAAGCTAGCTTACTTTTGAAGGAGCCAAGAACCAACAGCTCACATTAGTCACCCCCGTTAGGGCTGCAGATTAAATGTCAGGATGTAGTGTNACGCTTAAGGAAAGCACACTCGCCTGTGTTGCTTAATTGTCATTTTTTTCCCTTTTCCTGTGAGACTAAAAAAGATATTACTAGATTAAGCTAGCTTACTTTTGAAGGAGCCAAGAACCAACAGCTCACATTAGTCACCCCCGTTAGGGCTGCAGATTAAATGTCAGGATGTAGTGTAGACATTTTCCAAAGGAAAACAGGAAAACGCTTTACATGACTTTTTAGAGCAAACCATAGGGAGAGTCAGCATTAATAGCCTTCCCCAGACAGCTACTGCTACACGTGTGAGCTCCGTTAATGAATAGCAGTGGAGGCTGTGAATGGCCAATTCCTGGAAAATGTGTCAAAAAAAATAGCCCCTTGGTCTGTGCGAGCTGCCTAGCTTTCTGCTCTTGCATTCACTACCTTACTTTCACCTATCGGACCTCAGCACCCCTGTACTGAGGGAATTCATTCATGCTGGGTGAAATTAGAGCCTCAGGCCTATGCATGCATGTGTGCTAAGTCACTTCATCTGTGTTCAACAACTTGCGATCCTACGGACTGCAGCCTGCCAGGCTACTCCGTCCATGGGATTCTCCAGACAAGAATACTCAAGTGGGTTGCCAGGCCCACTTCCAGGGGATCTTCCCGACCATGGATCTCTTGTGCCTTCTGCGTTGGCAGGTGGGTTCTTTACCAGTAGTGCCACCTGGGACACCCCTCAGGCCTGTGCATTCATGAATAATAGGCTCCTAAGACCCATGGTCATGTAGCAGCACCTGGGAACTCAACCCGAAATGAGTCTGTATCTTAATAGTTCTAGTAACTCACAGAGCAGGAGCAGAAAATACTCAATGAGTAAGTGAAAGGAGTGAGAGGATTCTGAGCCTCCCCACAGGATCTGCCACCTTGGAGAGCAGTAGACTACCACCAACCACCATGGGCCTCACAGGGGGAGAGGAGCCTCATCTGAGTAGGTTGTTTCACAGTAACGATTTCGCTGGAAATCGTCTGAACAGATTTCTGTGGGTCACTCTAGCAGTATCTTCTCGTCTCTCTGGAGGACTTTCTTGATTTATCCCGCTTTTTTGCACCTTTGTAGGGTGCCTAATAGGTCTTACCCATGATGAGAGCATATCGAAGGCTCTTGGGAGGACTGACTATAATTTGGATTTGTCACGTTGATGCCCCCCGTCCAAATCTGAACTGAACTTGCTGTTTCTTCTGTAGTGCTGTGGGTAGGAGGAGAGGCCCAGTAACTTCTCCTCTTAGAGGGGGATTACACAGTTCTTATTTTTGAAACAAACTGATGCCAGCAAATTTGGAAAACTCAGCAGTGGCCACAGGACTGGAAAAAGTCAGTGTTCATTCCAATCCCAAAGAAAAGCAATGCCAAAGAATCCTCAAACTACCACACAATTGCACTCATCTCACATGCTAGTAATGTTCAAAATTCTCCAAGCCAGGCTCCAACAATACGTGAACCATGAACTTCCAGATGTTCAAGCTGGTTTTAGAAAAGGCAGAGGAACCAGAGATCAAATTGCCAACATCACATGAAACTAAAAGACGCTTACTCCTTGGAAGGAAAGTTATGACCAACCTACTGAGCGATAGTTGCTCAGTCATCCCTGATTCTTTGCAACCCCATGGTTTGTAGCCTGCCAGGCCCCTCTGTTCATGGAATTCTCCAGGCAAGATTACTACAGTGGGTTGCCATTTCCTTCTCCAGACCAACCTAGAGAGCATATTAAAAAGCAGAGACATTACTTTGCTAACAAAGGTCCGTCTAGTCAAGGCTATGGTTTTTCCAGGAGTCATGTATGGATTTGAGAGCTGGACTATAAAGAAAGCTGAAGAAGAAGAAGAAGTCGCTCAGTCGTGTCCAACTCTTTGTGACCCCATGAACTATAGCCTATCAGGCTCCTCCGTCCATGGGATTTTCCAGGCAAGAGTGCTGGAGTGGACTGCCATTTCCTTCTCCAGGGGATCTTCCCAACCCAGGAATTGAACACGGGTCTCCCACATTGCAGGCAGATGCTTTACCGTCTGAGCCACCAGGGAAGCCGTGAGCACCAAAGAATTGATGCTTTTGAACTGTGGTTTTGGAGAAGACTCTTGAGAGTCCCTTGGCCAGCAAAGAGATCCAACCTGTCCATCCTAAAGGAGATCAACCCTGCATGTTCATTGGAAGGACTAATGTTGAAGCTGAAACTCCAATACTTTGGCCACCTGATGTAAAGAACTGACTCCTTGGAAAAGACCTGCAATCTAGATCCATGCGGGTCTCCCGCATTGCAGGCAGATGCTTTACCGTCTGAGCCACCAGGGAAGCCCTGAGCACCAAAGAATTGATGCTTTTGAACTGTGGTTTTGGAGAAGACTCTTGAGAGTCCCTTGGCCAGCAAGGAGATCCAACCTGTCCATCCTAAAGGAGATCAACCCTGCATGTTCATTGGAAGGACTGATGTTGAAGCTGAAACTCCAATACTTTGGCCACCTGATGTAAAGAACTGACTCCTTGGAAAAGACCTGCAATCTAGATCCTGGGAGCTATTACTTCCTATCTTCTTTCTAAGCCAAATTCTTCAATTTTCCCAAAGTTCTCTGAGCTCTCCTTTCAATCAGTTACTTTAATTGTCAGAGTAAGTTGCTGCTTGCACCTTAAGAATGCTAGTATTTACCCTACTGTTAGGATTATTATGAGCTTTCCCAGTAGCTCAGCAGGTAAAGAATCCACCTGCAATGCAGGAGACCGTGGTTCAATTCCTGGGTCAAGAAAATCTGCTGGAGAAGGGAAAGGCTTCTTGGGCTTCCCTGGTGGCTCAGCTAGTAAAGACTCTGCCTGCAATGCAGAAGACCCAGCTTCAATCCCTGGGTTGGGAAGATCCCCTGGAGAAGGGAAAGGCGACCCACTCCAGTATTCTGGCCTGGAGAATTCCATGGACTGTATAGTCCATGGGGTCACAAAAAGTCAGACACAACTAAGCGACTTTCACTTTGGGGTTATTATAAGGATTAGAATAAACTGTGGTTCTCTCCAAGCACAGGACCTAGAATGTAGGGCATACAATGTACCAACAACTGCGTCAGTGATGTCAAGAAGAAGGAACCCTTTTTCTCAGTCTCACTCCTGTAGCCCTCTCTGATCATGAACATCTAAGCCAACTCAGGTCTGCCATTCACCAGAGCTTCGCCACTTCTATTCATTATTTCTTGCATCCTCTCCATCCCTTTAGTTTGGTCAGGGTGGAGGTGGGTTGGGTGCACTGGACTCTGTCCCAGGAGAGGTAAACCCCAGCCAGGCTTCTTTGTTTCTGAAGCATATGTTGGAGAAAGGTGGGGTCTCCTCTGCCCAGGAGGTAGATTTTTACATTTCAGAAAGGACTAAGGAAAACTGCAATAAGAACCATTAACGATCCCCAAGGATTATGTCCAACAGCCCCAAGAAGGGTGGAAATAGCCCAGCTAAGTAAAAGAGATAAATCAAATGCCACAGTTTTATGTCAGCTGCTCTAATTGTTTCTTTCCATGCTGTCATCCTTTCCTTTTCCTGTAATATCCTGCTAAACTGTTTCATGGGCTGATTGAGTACATGCACGTGAAGCTTTGTGTAGGATAAATAATTACACAAGATGTTTTTGAAGGAGTAAATGCATGTGGCCTAACAAAACTAAATCACATCTTAAAAAACCATCCTCTCCAAATACCAGTTATGTCAACTAACTATTCCTCCAGCAACCTAGCAATTTAATTCTTCACCCTGGTCTGCTTGGCCATCCTACATGCAAATGGGTTTTCAGAATAGGAAAAAAAAAAAAAGCTTTTCAGTGTCTGTTCTAAATTTGTTTTGATCTACTTTATATTTCTAACTTTGTCCTCATATTTGTTTTACAGCAAAAACTAAATAGAGGAAAGATATCAACCATGTCCCCAAAGCTTTATATATCTGTTAAGTTCCCTTTTCCTGTTAATCATAAAAGCAATTCTGTTTTATAGCATAGATTTTGTCCATAAACTATAAACACCCACTTTCCTCACTTCTTCAAGTCTCTTGACGGCTAATGAATGAAGGGAAAGCTAGTGACATGTAAGTGTCTCTCCAGGGTGCTCCTAATACTAGCAGCCAATTCTGCTTCAAGGAATCTAGTTTCCCAGTTACTTGATCTTTTGCAAAAGAGAAAACAAATTGTGTTGGAATCAGAAAAAGCCGGGATGAGGAGTTGTGTTTCCAAGCCCTGGCCCTGATTGTATCCAATAGCTGTCACCTGACAAATCCTCAAACAAATCATGTCTCCTGTGTGACCTGTAAGCCTGAATGTGCAGCACCACCATGTGTGAGCGCCCATTTTCTAAACTGACTTTTACAAGGAGAGAGTGAAGGTGGGGCCAAGTTGAATTTAGAAGTGTTAAGAACTGTATAAAACAATAATACTTCTATTTTTCCAATTTAGTCACTCTATCTAAAAATTATATCATATCTAAATATATTGATTTAGTCCATTTTATTTCTCTACATTCGCATTTTATAAACCATTTTTATTTACATTCCTTTCATTCATTTTTGACCTGTGTATGTTCTGCGCTTTTTAAATCATTCAACACAGATTTCCAAAACATGCTATCTCCAATGTCACCTAAACTGTTTTTGCTTTGTTTTCTTTTTTATTTTAATTTTATTGGCATATAGCTGATTTACAATGTTGTGTTAGTTCCAGGTGTACAGCAAGGTGATTCAGTTATACATATACATATAATCAATCTTTTTTAGATTCTTTCCTCATATAGGTCACATAAACTGTTTTGGAATATGGCACTTTTCAAGTGGGACTGTACTGCAAATTTTTTCCCAAGCAAAAAGTGTTCATTTGCATGGTGTCAGGACCACTGATTATTTCCATCCATCCTATAGATATGTATTCATGATCTTCACAGAGAAATCACTCATTATATTGTCTTTGTAATGGTTCTTAAAAAGCATCTTTAAAAGATGGTGAGAAACTTCCATTTATGATATCATACTGTAGGAATAATTAATCTGTTAAATTTATTTTCCTTAAAAAACTGCAGCTTTATTAGGTGACCTTTATAAAAACCAAAGTTATCATTGGTTGAAGTCATTTCAAGATAATATAATTTCTCCAAACCTGTATTTTACTTATAATGAAGTTATTGGATGTACACCACATAAAATAAAGAAAATTTATAAAATTAGTATGAGTAAACAATGTCTTATAACTGTCTCTTATACACATCTCTCCAGTATTCTGGCCTGGAGAATTCCATGGACTGTATAGTCCAATTTCATGTTTTTATTTTTTTAATTTAATATAAATTTACTTTTTTTAATTGGAGGCTAATTACTTTACAAAATTGTATTGGTTTTGCCATACATTGACATGAATCCGTCACAGGTGTACATGTGTTCCCCATCCTTAACCCTCCCACCTCCCTCCCCATCCCATCCCCCAGGGTCATCCCAGTGCACCAGCCCCAAGCACCCTGTCTCATGTATCGAACCTGGACTGGTGATTCATTTCACATATGATAATATACATGTTTCAATGCCATTCTCCGAAATCATCCCACACTTGCCCTCTCCCACAGAGTCCAAAAGACTGTTCTGTACATCTGTGTCTCTTTTGCTGTCTCACATACAGGGTTATCGTTACCATCTTTCTAAATTCCATATATATGCGTTAGTATACTCTATTGGTGGAGAAGACAACGGCATCCCACTCCAGTACTCTTGCCTGGAAACTCCCATGGACGGAGGAGCCTGGTAGGCTGCAGTCCATGGGGTCGCTGAGTCAGACACGACTGAGAGACTTCACTTTCACTTTTCACTTTCATGCATTGGAGAAGGAAATGGCAACCCACTCCAGTGTTCTTGCCTGGAGAATCCCAGGGATGGCGGAGCCCAATGGGCTGCCATCTGTGGGGTCGCACAGAGTCGGACACGACTGAAGTGACTTAGCAGCAGCAGCAGCATACTGTATTGGTGTTTTTCTTTCTGGCTTTCTTCACTCTGTATACTAGGCCCCAGTTTCATCCATCTTATTAGAACTGATTCAAATGTATTCTTTTTAATGGCTGAGTAATATTCCATTGTGTACATGTACCACAGCTTTCTTGTCCATTCATCTGCTGATGGACATCTAGGTTGCTTCCATGTCCTGGCTATCATAAACAAGGCTGTGAAGTGGTTTTTATGGCTCATTTTTTAAGCTCGGTCCAAGAATCTTTTATATAGTATTTAAAAATTTATAAATAATTATTTTTAACATTCACTATAGAATATTTGGAAAACACAAGTTATGATGGACAACTTTTGGAGGACGTAGGTCACAGCAGTAACCCAGGGAAGATGTGGTGGAGGTAGTAGGAAGGAGGTGCTTCTCAGTAGGTCTGAGGTACTGCCCGCACAGTTTATTGACAAGATAGGCATGGAATTAAAGGGAAAATATAGGAGTTAATGATCATGTTGAAATAGGAACATCCCTGAATGATAACTGAGCCTAACAAAGACTGTTCCAGGACAGGCTGGTTCCATGGTGTTGAATAGCCTTTGCTGTCATTTAACCAATGACATCATGAAAATACCAGACAATTGCAGTGTATCCTTTTTAATTGCTCTGGTAGGAGCCCCACAAAAGATCGAGTTTGTTGGAATGAATTTCTTTAAACCACCATATGTTTTTTCCAAGCTAGAGGTTTACATTGTCTTTTCCTCGGGTTGATATAAGTCCTCCCATTAGGATGCATTTGCCCTTCAGAAAGTTTCACCCCAGAGTGTGGCTTGCTTTGGCGTCAAAATTATCTGAAAAAGTGACCAAAAGCATATATTTTCTCCTAATTTCCATCTCCAATGAAAACGTATAATATTTAGAAGTCACGTGGTCTTTGTCAAGCAAAGAAAAGGTAACCCAAACACAGGATTTTTCCGAATCACTTTGTTTTCTGAGTCCTCCTCTGCTCTACACATCCATTCCACATGCAGAGCATGAACCAGGCTCTTGGAAACAGTGCCACAACTCATCTGGTTCCCCATACCCTTCTATAAATATGTACAAGGAGAAAAAGAAAAAAGACATTCAAGACATCTGGATCAGTAAAACATCACCACCATGTGGCTTTCTTTTCACAAAAGAAAAGGAAAAGAACTAATAGAAAGATCTGACAATATTCAGAATGAGTTATGGGAAACGGTACCAATAACTTCAGGAGAAAGAAGACATGCATTGGCAAGCAATTAATAGACATCCTAACAGCCTCTGTGTCTCTTCTCCAATCCTGGTCTGAAACCAGCAGCACAATGAACCCCTCCTCCAACCTGCTCCCAAATAAAAAGGCACCTCTTCCAAAAAGAAGTGTTTAAAAATTCAATCCGGTTCTGATAGTCATGAATCAGACCTGCCACAGGATGGTTCAAAAACTAACAATATTCAAATAATATTCTCCGTGGGAAATGCTAAGTGAAACAACCAAATCCCCAAACTCTGCTTACAAATCCAGCACTCGCCACACATGTACTTTAAGCACAGACCCAGCCCTGGGAATGCCAGCTGCACTTAAACTCGAGCAGCCAGGTGAATAATCCAAACAATCCCCCACTAAAAGCTTACTGATGGGAATGGTGGTGAAAAGGTATGGAAAAGCACAGCAGAAGTGCTTGAGTCAAAAGACAAGAGTTTAAAAATAAAACTGCACCTATCAAAATGAAGGATGAGACACAGATAAGAAAATAACAAGAAACAGATGACAGTGTTATTTTCTGTTGTAGCATTGCCTTTTTTTTTTTTTAGATTTGAGTTTTTGTGTTCTGAAAGAATTTTACATGGGGCTCTGAACACTTCTTTGGGCATTCTATCTGTGTAAAACAGTAGAAAACATCCATCAAACTCTGAGAGAAACAATTGATTGATGTAGTGATATAGCAATTTGACTGCATTCTAAACTCATCGATGAAGGATTCCCTCAAAGGCATGGGAAGACACTTTGGGGGACAGTCAGAGGGAAGACCTTCTGTCAAGGCTTGGTTAGAGATCAGCTTTGCAAATCGTAATCCCTAAGTAAGGTAGTGGAACACCTGCCATAAGACTCCTAGATGGTTTTATGGTTTTCCTTCTTCCTCCAGAGCTAACAGTTTTAAAATGATGTGCAATTCCCTAGCAACTCTAGGGAGAAGTCACCGTGAGACTGAAATAAGATATTTGAATAGCTCCTCTTTAGCCATCACAAGGTCTAAAAGAATGTTATCTCCTGATTGGCAGAGGAAGATAAAATTCGTTTGATGTGGCTTGTCTTAGTTTGCTGGAGTAGCTACAACAAGGTGGAGGTGAAGTTGCTCAGTCGTGTCCAACTCTTTGTGACCCCCGTGGCACTAGGCTTCTCCGTCCATGGGATTCTCCAGGCAGGAATACTGGAGTGGATTGCCATTTCCTTCTCCAGGGGATCTTCCCAACCCAGGGATCGAACCTGGGTCTCCCGCACTGGAGGCAGACGCTTTAACCTCTAAGCCACCAGGGAAGCCCAAAACATGTGAGGTGGAGGTAGCTACAACAAAAATACCCTCAACATGGATGTACCTAGAGATTGTCATAGTGAGTCAAGTCAGTCAGAGAGAAAAAGACAAACAGCATATGATACCGCTTACATGTAGAATCTTTAAAAAGTATACGAATGAACTTATCTACAAAACAGAAATAGAGTTCCAGATGTAGGAAACAAACTTATGGTTACCAGAGATAAGGGTAGGGGGTGGTAGGGATAAATGGGAAGACTGGAGTTGACATGTATGCACAACTATATCTAACATAGATAACTAATAAGGACCTATTATATAGCACAGGGAACTCTATTCAGTACTCTGTAATGAGCTACATGGGAATAGAATCTAAAAAAGAGTGGATATATATGTATGTGTAACTGATTCACTTTGCTGTACATGTGTGTGCTAAGTCACTTCAGTCATGTCCGACTCTGTGTGACCCTATGCCATACACCTGAAACACAAAATTGTAAATCAGCACTACTCCAATAAAAACTTAAAAAACCAAAACCTCCACAACAACAACAACAAAAAACAACAAATGAAAAATACCACAGACTGGGTGGCTTATCAACAGCAGAAATTTATTTCTCAATTCTGAGGCATGAGAAGGTCAAGTTCAAGGCACAAGCAGAGGATCTACTTTCTGGTTCATCCATGGCTGTTTTGTTGCTCTGTCCTCACATGATCAGAGAGGCAAGGGAACTCACTGAGGTCTTTTTTAATAAGATTACTCATCTCCCAAAGGCCCCACTTCCAAATGCCATCAGATAGAGGGATTATGTAGACACAAAAATTCAATCTACAGTAGTGCCCTTGAGGAAATATTTCATCATCACTTCTAAGTATAAAAACTGCTTTTGAGATTGTTTTGAGTGTTTATTTCAGTTTCATGGAGAGTGGGACTGATTTGGATTTGTGGTTTTCATGTGAATAAATTCTGGACATTCTAGGGGAGAAAAAATGAGTTTCAAATGTTCTTCATCCCTGAGTAAAAAGTTGCTATCAACTAACATAAAAGGAGATTTCTCATCTCCTATCTGAGCCCTCCCCAGGCAGCATAAGAACAAAGAGGATGGGAGTTTGAAAGAGACTAGAGTTGGAGGTCCTGCTCTGATGTGTGCTGTCTCCATGACTCTGCAAATTGCCTCACTTCAGTGACTGAGTAGGGATTACTCTTCACCTACCCAAAACTGCCACCGGGCTTAAAGGAAGTGAGCCGTTTAGAACTCTGAGCACGGTCAGGCACAGAGGAGGTGCTTAGCATCTGTCGAGCTCCATTCCCCGCTTGGTGCTGGTTTTCCTGCAGGTAACACTCCCCCATGAACACTCCACCTGAAATGACTGCTTGTCTCTCCTCTTCTTTCCATATGGAGAAAGTCTAGGTTAGAAGAGGTGGAACAAATTCTTTCAGTGTGACCTCCAACTATCTGTAGTGTTACATGTCAAAATTAATTTATTCCATGATCTGGCTGATTTTTTTGTACACCTCAGTCATCAGATAGCTGCCAAAGAGCACTTAATTCCTGCCAACCCAGAAACGTCAGCTCTTTTTTCTAGCCATATCAGCCCCTCCCTCCATAAACCTTCTAGAAAAAGTAAAGTTCTTAGGAACACGCCCAAAGTATACCTTGATCAAAGGAAAGCAAAGTGTAAGTCTTGGGAGCCTGTGGGCTTTACCTTGATCCAGGAATGGTCTGGGCTTTCTTCTCCAAAAGTTCATGTTGGGTAACTTTTCGGAATTGTGAGTTATTTTTCTTCCTGTCATTCTTAATACAGTGGGGGGAAATAGGCACATGCAATAAAAAGCCCAAGTATTATACAATACCTGAGCAGTATAATCGGCTTGGAAAGTGAGGTGTCATTGAATGAAACCGGTCATATTAACATCATTAATGAACTGGAGTCAGAAAACACTCTAGGTTAAAAAAAGAGAGAGAGAGAGAGAGTAGGGAGAGAAATTGCCTAAGGGAGATTAATTTTAAAAGCATATTTTATAAAGACATCATGGCTAACTCATTAATATTGAAACTACAATGATTTTTTGGCAGGGAGTAGAAGTTCTTGCTATGGGATTCCAGCAATTAACAGTGGGACAATGTGAGGTTTAAATAGTTATGCTTTCCTAGCATTTCTTGCATTATCAAACTGTACCCACAAATTGGCCCTCCTCATGACATGCTTGCATCCCCATCTGTATATCACATTCTTTGTGGTATGTGGGATGCTGCCCTCGGTACAAACCAGGGAGACCACCATGCAAGATTCAGCACATCCATTTTTGGTAGCATTAGACACCCTTCAGATTTTACCAGCCTGTGTTTCCCGGTATAGTGCACCCAGAGGAAGCCGAGGAAGTTCAAGGAATTTTAAGGACTACTCTTTATTCCTGGGAAAGCTTAATTTGTTGATTAGTGGGATTGGAACAACGCCACCTACAACAGATGCTTTAGCAAAGAGGGACAGTAAAACAAATGATTGGTCTAATGTGTAGCATCTGCAGAGAATCTGGGTAAGAATTTCTGGTGTTTAATGACCTAATCCCAGCAAAGTCAGCCAATAGAGTTTAAAAGAATCAAACTCAATTCCTTGGCTCAAATGAAGATGCAGTGTGGTGAGATCCTGCACATGTTAATTGTACCTGGTTTGGCATTAATATCTCTAATAACTGCTCATAGGAGATTTTTTTTAAATTATCTTTTTAAATAGGTAATTGGTGTTTAATAAACTAATTTCACATCCTTCTTTATGGTGTCTGTCTATGGAGGATAATGAGACCCTAAAAATGGTGCTAAATGAGATCTATTGCTGCAACAAATTTGGTAGGGCCAGAGCAGTAAGATGGTTAACAGGGTTTCAGAAAGATGCACTCCTATTCAGAGTGGGAATTTGCATTGCTGCCCATCCTTAAGACCATATAACACCTAGCCATAGATTGGGGAGGGTCTCTCCTATCAACAGTCCAGGGGCCATAAAATGTATTACGAGTCCCATCACCTTGTGAAGTCAGTGAGTCAGCCTCACCAAAGAAGCCAAAAGAGCAGGCACTGCTGTATTTGTCCATCACCAGAGCCAGGAAAGGGGTGTGTGTATGCTAGGAGATCAGAGAACCCACCGACAGCCAAGTGTGTCATTGCTGAGGATTAGTATAGATCACGGAGAAGGCAGTGGCACCCCACTCCAGTACTCTTGCCTAGAAAATCCCATGGGTGGAGGAGCCTGGTAGGCTGCAGTCCATGGGGTCGCTAAGAGTTGGACACGACTGAGCGACTTCACTTTCACTTTTCCCTTTCATGCATTGGAGAAGGAAATGGCAACCCACTCCAGTGTTCTTGCCTGGAGAATCCCAGGGACGGGGGAGCCTGGTGGGTTGCCATCTATGGGGTCGCACAGGGTCGGACACGACTGAAACGATTTAGCAGCAGCAGCAGTATCAGTTCAGTCGCTCAGTCGTGTCCGACTCTTTGCGACCCCATGAATCGCAGCATGCCAGGCCTCCCTGTCCATCACCAACTCCCAGAGTTCACTCAGACTCACGTCCATCGAGTCCGTGATGCCATCCAGCCATCTCATCCTCGGTTGTCCCCTTCTCCTTCTGCCCCCAATCCCTCCCAGCATCAAAGTCTTTTCCAATGAGTCAACTCTTCACATGAGGTGGCCAAAGTACTGGAGTTTCAGCTTTAGCATCATTCCTTCCAAAGAAATCCCAGGGCTGATCTCCTTCAGAATGGATTGGTTGGATCTCCTTGCAGCCCAAGGGACTCTCAAGAGTCTTCTCCAACACCACAGTTCAAAAGCATCAATTCTTCAGCGCTCAGCTTTCTTCACAGTCCAACTCTCACATTCATACTTGACCACAGGAAAAACCATAGCCTTGACTAGACGGACCTTAGTCAGCAAAGTAATGTCTCTGCTTTTGAATATACTATCTAGTATACTTGGAAGTGGAGGGGGAAATTGAGTAGAAGGGGAAACTTATAGAGTGGAGATTCTACAGCACATTAGCCCTGCATGGAAAGACTGGACTCTGAATGAATTTGTGCCACCAGAAAGGGCCAGATGAGTCTTGGAGGTAGGGCAATGTCAGAGAGTCAAGTGACAGCATCAGTCACTACCCTTCACAGTGGGACCAAGGTCCAACCACAGAATGCCTGTGGGCTCCCATGAGAGGCTGACTGGCATCCTTACAGTATTTCAATTCTACTTATTGTAAAAATCCATAAGTCTTTATTCAGTTTGCCATCTTCATGGCAGTATAGATCAGCATAAAAGTATGTGTTAGTATGCTGTGGGCCCATGGGCACTGATCTCTACCTCTCTTTCCTTCTCTCTTTCTCTCTCACACACACACACAGACACACACACACAGAGGTTAGTATGGACCCATTGCAAAAACAGCCTGGTGGAGGACAAATTGTACTGAATTAGCAATTGCTAAGCATGGATTCCTGTTCTGATTTTCCTACTGCTTTAGCTGTGTGACCCAGGCAAGAAACTTTTTTGCTGTTGCTTTGTTTTCTTTATAGTGAAAGTGTTGGATCCAGATCATTCCTGCAGTCCCTCCCAATTTGACCTGAGTTTATTTCTTATCCCAATTCATGTTTTGTCTTCTACTCTTTAACTCAGAAGCTTACAACTTCTTGGAGGTCCCTTCACCCGCCAGCTCTTACTATGATATTCAGAATGAATAAGGGAAGAAGCTTAAAGAAATACATGCAATTCATAAGGTGCTGTGGTTCTTACCACAATTCTTACTCAAGGAAACCCTGGTGGTCAGAGATGGAAATTGTAGAGAAGACACAGATATCATCTGGGCCACAGTTTTTCTGTCCCAGCTCCTCAGATTAAACACTCCACACTCTCCTCTCCATGGCAATGGGCCGCTACATTTAGGCCTGTCTGCCCTTTTCAGCACACGTCCTCTCCCAGAAAAGCAGTGTCCTCCCTACTTTCAGGAACCCAGGCCCCAAATGGCTAAAACATCAGCAACTCTACCCTTTGGAATTCCTTCTCACTTTCCTCACCCCACCACCCATTCTTTAAATCCACCTCTTTCTTCCCAGCTGCCACCAGGTCAAAGGAGAACACTAGAAAGTCTCCATGTTTCCTTTGCTTTCTTCTCAGGGCATTTAATAATTAAGGATTGCACCATATCCAGTTGGCTACAGGAAAGAAGGAAGTGGCTATTTGTCTTCGATTGTTGACCACATCTATTTGTTTGTGACCCTCCTACCATCTCCCCTGGTTCTACCCATCTGTGTATAGCACTGTCTTCTTTCAGTTAAAAATTCAGCATGCTGATCTACTTTGGAGGGGTTAGGAGGGTGACCAAATTACATTATTTGAAGGAATGGTACAAAAGAAAGTATCTAAGTAGAGGCTTTCAGATAACTTAGAAAAGGTAAAGTTTACCCCAACATATGTGCTCTCGTAACCAGGGCACTCACCCCCATGGCTACGGAAGTCAACCTCAGACTTAGCTCTGATTATCACCATCTCCCTGGTGTGTTTGTCAGAGAGATACTCTGCCATGCCAGAATCGGGGGCTACCATCTTGCACAAGATGGTTGAGATCACCCAATTCTTTAATGGATTGCATCTGCTCATTCAGGTAATGAGTCTTGATGAAGTCACACAAATGGGGGGTGCTGAATTTTCAGAGCCTTTCCATTAATAGAATTTATACTTTTATTCATTGAGCTCTGTCAGGCTATTGGGAATCTTAGTAATTGGGAAGACTGACAAAGCTGTGTCATAGAGCAATTATTGGCCTGGAACCATAGGGGAAAGTAGGCTGACAAAGGATGGTAAGTAACTCCCAGACCTATCACTGCTTCTGCTAATGGCTTTCTTTACTCACCTTGCCAGGAAGCCCTAGGGCTTCCAAAAGGGTCAAATGTGCCCACTACACATATCTGGAAAGGCCATGGACATGCCAAACTGAATAAAGACTTACAGATTTTTACAATAAGTAGAATTGAAATACTGTAAGGATGCCAGTCAGCCTCTCATGGGAGCCCACAGGCATTCTGTGGTTGGACCTTGGTCCCACTGTGAAGGGTAGTGACTGATGCTGTCACTTGACTCTCTGACATTGCCCTACCTCCAAGACTCATCTGGCCCTTTCTGGTGGCACAAATTTCATTCAGAGTCCAGTCTTTCCATGCAGGGCTAATGTGCTGTAGAATCTCCACTCTATAAGTTTCCCCTTCTACTCAATTTCCCCCTCCATTTCCAAGTTTCCTTCTTGGAAGAAAAGAAGAGGCCCCCATCTGCTGCAAAACCAAGCAATTTTTAATGGAAGTGCAGCTAAAAGATGGATTCAGGAGAAACGGAGTACTGGGATTTTATAACACTAACATTCTTTTCGTTCTCCTCTTCATAAAATGACTTCAAAGCCACATTATGTCATATTGTGGATAAAAAAGGGCTGGGTTCAAAAACAGGAATTTCATTATTAACATCACCATGGTTAACCCCAGTGCCAAGATTAACAAACCAGCCTAACCCTCTGGCAATTCATTGTCATTTAATATATATTTAGAGCCCACCCTGTGTGAAGAAATGGGGAGAACACACACATGGCCCTTCCCAATCAGATATTACAGCCTAAAAAGGCAAGGCTCACATCTGGCATGTCCTTTTCACAGAAATATTAAAATGCCACACAGGCATGAACAAATCATTTTTAAATGGGCCTATAAACCTTAATGTCTGATAGGTGTAAGCTCTCTCTGTCTCTTTCTATTTCACACTGAAACATCTTATGGTGATTTGGAAAGAAATACCAGTATGCTTCTTTCCCTTTCTCTGAATTTCAGTGTTCTGCTACTCCTGCAGAGCCCGTTACATGTCAGGCTCTCTGCAAGGCTCAGGAACTCAGAGCTGAGAGATGCAGGGAACATGCTCAGAAAACACTCAGACTGGAAGGGAAAGAGGGGGATAAGAGAAGGTGGGGCCAGACAAGGATACAATGGGGGTGTTCGTGACCCATATCATGAAGGGGGCAGCTCAAGAGTTTGGATATGGTAGATAAAGAGGGTACTGTTTCTGGAGGGTGGGAGAGGAGAGGGAAGACTTGGGCAGTGAACTTTGTAATCCAAGGAGGAAACTGGTCAAAGTTTGTCCTTCTGAGAGATAAGTTTGATGACTGAATGGGGAACAGAACAGAAGGGAGATAGGAGTCTAAAGCTACTGAAACGGGCAAGGCAGAGATGGGGAAGTCTGAGCTCAAAGGCAGCAGGTTTCCAAGTCTAAGTTCTACCCAGGGAGACCTTCCACCTTCATAGATTTCCTTTCTTTAAACTGGTCGTTCTGAAAACAGGCCTGCAGTGTCTGGGCTGCTGCTTCTTCCAGAACACACCCTTCTCTTGCTTAATGAAAGAAAGGCCTCTCTCACCACCAGGAATCTTACTATGGTGTAATGTCCTAGAGTAAAAAGACTTGCGGTGGGGACAGAGAAGTTGAAAACAAAGGGACAATTCAAAATATAAACATTCATCTGATTAACAAATACATTTTCCCCTAAATTTTACTTTTTTGTGTAAGTCATTTAATATAAATTTATATACATTAATTACCAAAATTTAAGATATAAATATATCAGAAATCTGTTGTTTTGGTACATTTTGAACTACTATAAATGACAGAAATAACTCTGTCTAACCAGCATTTTAGAATTTCTTATAGACTTATGATCAAAAGGAATCTTTTGATGTCTTAATTTTCAATACATACTTCATGGAAGAGAAATATAATGGTGTTATCAATAACAGACTTTCAAGTATAAAGATATATTGCATTAGGATAAAATTCTTGGGGAGGTAACATGGAAATGAAAATTTAAAAAGAAAAAGAAATGGTGTAGAAATCTGTAATTATTAAAGAAGATGTGAGGTGAGGTGAGGTGAAGTCGCTCAGTCGTGTCCGACTCTTTGCGACCCCGTGGGCTGTAACCTATTAGGCTTTTCCGCCCATGGGATTCTCCAGGCAAGAATACTGGAGTGGATTGCCATTTCCTTCTCCAGGGGATCTTCCCGACCCAGGGATCGAACCCGGGTCTCCCGCATTGGAGGCAGACGCTTTAACCTCTGAGCCACCAGGGAAGCCCAAAGAAGATGTAGTTCATACATATATATGTATATATAAATTTACATACAATAAAATTTCCTCTCTGGAGTTTACTGTTGTACCGATTTTTGGCAAATATATTCACTATCACAACCAAAATGCAGAACAGCTGCCCCAGCCTCCAAATTCTCGTACACTGACACTTTATCCTTCCCCCAGTTTCAAGCATCAGTAACTACTGATCAATAGTTGTTGACACAGTATTATAATCTTTTCCAAATATCATATAAATGGAATAATGCAACCTTTGGAGGTCTGACTTCAACCATTTTACTATTTTACTATTCTCACCAACAGTTCATTCCTTTTCATTGCTTGGTAGTGTTCCATCATGTGGATATGTCATAGCTTATACATCACCAGTTGAAAGACATTTGAGTTTTTTCCAGTTTCCGGTCATTAGAATAAAGGTGCTATAAACATGTGTGTGAGCATAGGTTTTCATCTCACTTGGGTAAATACTTAGAGGTGGGTTGTTGGATCAAGCAGCAAGTATGTAATTAACTTTAAAGAAACTGTCACACTTTTGGCTGTCCATTCCCCATTGTGGCCAGCCAACACAATAGAAAAACGTACCATTTTCCATTCCTACCAACAATGCATCCTCACTAGTGCTTGGTATTGTTTTCTGGGTTTTGTTTTTTAGTTTCAGCCTTTTTAATAGGTGTTCAGTGATATCACATTGGAGTTTTAGTTTGCATTTTTAAAGATATTGCACATTTTTTCATGTACTTGTCAATGGCAACCCACTCCAGTATTCTTGCCTGGAGAATCCCATGGACAGAGGAGCCTGGTGGGCTCTAGTCCATGGGGTCACAGTCGGACACGACTGAGCGACTTCACTTCACTTCACTTGTCATCCATATATTTTTTTTTCTTTTTTTTTTTTTTAATGGTATCCAAATAGTTTGTTGCCCCTCCTGACCTTGAACATGGAGTAGCTCCTCTCGGCCCTCCTGTGCCTGTGCAGCTGCCACTCCTTGGGCATGGGGTAGCTCAACATTCACAAAACTAAGATCATGGCATCTGGTCCCATCACTTCATGGGAAATAGATGGGGAAACAGTGGAAACAGTGTCAGACTTTATTTTGGGGGGCTCCAAAATCACTGCAGATGGTGATTGCAGCCATGAAATTAAAAGACGCTTACTCCTTGGAAGGAAAGTTATGACCAACCTAGATAGCATATTAAAAAGCAAAGACATTACTTTGCCAACAAAGGTCCATATAGTCAAGGCTTTGGTTTTTCCAGTGGTCATGTATGGATGTGAGAGTTGGACTGTGAAGAAAGCTGAGCACTGAAGAATTGATGCTTTTAGCCATGAAATTAAAAGACGCTTACTCCTTGGAAGGAAAGTTATGACCAACCTAGATAGCATATTAAAAAGCAGAGACATTACTTTGCCAACAAAGGTCCATAAATCTTTAAACACATGTACAAATAGATCTACTGAATTTGTTGTTCATTGTTCAGTCACTAAGTCATGTCCGACTCTTTGTGACCCCATGGACTGCAGCATGCCAGGTTTCCCTATCCTTCACTATCTCCTGGAGCTTGCTCAGACTCATGCCCATTGAGTCGGTGGTGCCATCCAACCATCTCATCCTCTTTGATCCCCTTCTCCTCTTGCCCTCAATCTTTCAAAACATCCGGGCCTGAATAAAATTTAATAAATATAATTACTTAATTGATATATACCTTTTAAATATTGACAGATACTGTGATTCTAATTTATATACAAAAACTAGATATTATCAACACTTAATTTTCTCAGTTTAGTTGTTTTTAAAGAGATTTCTGCTTTTTTTTCATGTCTATGTTAACTAGTAGATTTGCTGTCTCTTATACACATCTAGATGTGTATAAGAGACAGGTATTAAACCTGTCATGAACTACTCACAATATCTTCCATCATCTGTAACTCTGAGAAAGTGTAAACAAAGACGATAAAGATGACACATGTCAAAAGGGACTTTGAATCAACTACCATATGCAGTTGATGTTCAGAATGGATACGAACTGAAACCTTAACAAATCCCCAAACTCATGACTACTACCATGTCCTATTTTCCCCATCAAATACTCGAAACTATACATTTTATTGAAAAATTTGTGTTACTTCTTTGTTTCAATTTGGAATTTTTGTACTGCAAGCATGAGAAAACCCAATATCAAAGAAGCTAGGAGATGAAGAAAATTAATTTGTTCCTGGGACTGAAAAGTTCAGAGCTTCCTGCAGCAGCTTGAATGAGGTGATCAGGACCTGAGTGTTCCTTCTGCCCACCCCTCCCTTCTCTTCTATTTCCAACTTCACCAGTCTACTCTACACCTCATTCAACAAAAATTCTCTGCTTACATTTGTTTAAAGAAATTGCTGATTTACCTGAGTGTTATTTGCAATATNATGTGTATAAGAGACAGGTTATAACCCTACTAACAACATTTTTTTTTAATTTTTTTTTCACTTTTATTTTTACTTTATTTTACTTTACAATACTGTATTGGTTTTGCCATACATTGACATGAATCCTCCACGGGTGTATACGAGCTACCATAATCTCTGTATTTTGCTGATTGCATTGCCCCTTGTGTAGTCTTTTAACTCTAATCACCCACATTTAACTTTTTAAATTTTAACTTATGTGTCTGAGGCAACTGTAATTTCTTTTGGAGTAATTTTTTTAAAGATGTATTAGTGTTTCACAATATCAGTAGTATTTATATTTTCTTTGTACATGAACAGTGAAATAACATTTCTGTACTTTGAATATGCAGATAATCTTGACTTTAAGAAATTTTATTATTTATCTAAATAGTGTTTATATTCTATCTCTACTTTCTGTTGTTATTGGAATACTCTTTATAAGCATTTTTTAATATCTTTTGGGAAGTCTCATCATATATGTATTGTACTCCCTGAATCTCTTTTTCCTCCCTCCCTCCCTCTCTCTCGCCTTACCTCCCATCAATTTTCCTCGGTTTAGTGGGAGAATGTATTGGATCACTTTCTATGTTGTCAATTCTATTTTTGCAGTGTCCTCACTGCAGCCTCCAGTATAGTTTTTAATTCTAAAAATGTGTATGTTTTATCACTGTATAGCCTTTAGCAACTGCATGTTCTTCTTACCAAACATCAGATTTAGTTTCATAAATGTGCTATCCCCTTGACTACTTTGCTGTGCAATTTCTGACTCCTATACATTTTGATAGGTCAAGTGTCATGAAAAAATTGCTGCTTGGCTCACTCTGGTCCCCTGGAGGAGGAAGTCCGTGATACAGAGTTTCTGATATCATTTGCTGTCTTCTTGAGAGGAAGCTTGACAGGTTTCTGCTAGGAGTAGCAGTTTACTTTGAGAAGGAACCCATGCAAAAATGTTTTATCCCCAGTTTTTAAAGGAATCTCTGCACTTTTCTCCATAGTGGCTGTGCTAGGTTGCATTCCCACCAACAGTATAAGAAGCAATCCAGATGTCCATCAACATGCGAAGGGATAAGAAAGCTGTGTTACATATATACAATGGAATACTACTCAGCTATTAAAAAGAATGCATTTGAATCAGTTCTAATGAGGTGGATGAAACTGGAGCCTATTATACAGAGTGAAGTATGTCAGAAAGAAAAATACCAATACAGTGTATTAATGCATATATATGGAATTTAGAAAGATGGTAACAATGACCCTGTATGCAAGACAGGAAGAGACACAGTTATAAAGAACAGACTTTTGGACTCTATGGGAGAAGGCAAGGGTGGGATAATCTGAGAGAATAACATTGAAACATGTATATTACCATATGTGAAATAGATCAGCAGTCCAATTCGATGCATGAAACACGGCACCCAAAGGCGGTGCACTGGGACAACTCAGAGGGATGGGCTGGGGAGGGAATTGGGAGGGGGTTTCAGGATGGGGTCACATGTACACCCATGGCTGATTCATGTCAATGTACGGCAAAAATCTCTACAATATTGTAAAGTAATTACCCTCCAATATGAATAAATTAATTAATTTTTTAAAAAGTTTTATCCCTTTGACTTCTCCTTCAGGTGGAAGCCCACTAAAGTACCTGTCTAAAAGTAAAGTACTAAAGCAGGTGTCTGGTACAGATGGAGACTTCACCAGTGGACCAACTTCATGGCTCTCCTCTCTTGTTTGTTCTCTAACCTGACGTCATCACTGTGAGTTAGAAGATAAATAAACCTTTATCAATATGTCATCTATGAAATGTCCATGAATGCTGCTCCTCTACAAATGAGAATTTCCAAAAGATCTCAATGTATCTTTTCAGTATCTCTGTGCCTACCCAACCTCTAGACTTTGAAGTTCTTCAGAGTTTTTAAGATGTTAAACTTCCATTCATTCAAAAATTATGCTTTTTGAGAGCAGTAATAAAGACAGAAACAGGTAAGTCTTGAACTCTGAGAACCATATATTCTCATGGGGAAGAGTCAGGTAATAAATGAATATGTAAACGCATATTATGACAGAAACGTTAGACACACAAATCACGGTCAGGAAGAGGAAGAAGCAAATGATACACTCTTTCTGAATGTCATGCTGATTGAAATCTCTCCTTCCTTTCCACCTACTGAATTTCTAATTTCTTTGGGCATCTAGTAGTATACAGGACAGAGTGGTGGCAGGGTGTCTGGAGGAGTTAGGTTCTTTCATTAACATGATATTCTTGCCCTGAGTCTTCCTCTTTCTCCTTTCATTACCTATGATTCTACCCTTGTTTTTTTTATATTTCACTTGGATCTTAAGCCCAGTCTAAATCTAGCCCCTTGGTCTAGATCTCCATTTGTCCGACTACAGGGATATATATATATATATACACTCAATCTAGATTTCCATTTTCATGACCGCAAGGATATAGATATATCCACTTTTCTTGTCTAAATAAAATGCATCTTCCTCTCAAAACCCATTCCCCCTTCTACATTTCATATGAATCAGTGTCATTGTAATTCCCAGAGTTGTTCAGGTTTTAAACACGGAGTCTTCAATTCCTCTTTTCCCCTCTGCTTCCTAAATACAGTTTCTAATCCCTATCCATTTAGATTATGAGACAATCTTCATCAGTTCCTTCATGTACAATCCTATGACTGCTGACTAACTTAGTGCAGCTATTCAAAAGAAGCTGACTGGTTTTCCTGATGACTGTTCTCTTTCTTCCCAGTCCATCCTAAGTACTGAAGACAGCATTATCAGCCTAAGACACAAGTATAATATATAATAACATCACTCTCTGGCTTCAGTGGCCCCCAACAAATTATTTTTAAATCAGGAAGTGAGTTAGGTATTTTTCTATAGTTAAGATACATTTAATTAGATATGTCTCATTCCAGTCTCTTTATGTCTTTAAAAGCATGAAATGACTTATGAAGTCAGAAAGATGGTCTAACTGTAGTGCTAATGCACAAAACTATAATTTTCAACATTTTAAAATCTTTTTAATGTAAAAAAAATTATTTAATTGTTGTTCTTTAGACTTGGCTGTATTCTCCTCCCCTGATGAGGACTACATTGGCTTTGAGTTAAAGGAGTGATATAAAGTTCAAAACCATTTTCTTACAAGGAGAATAATTGCATTTGTCTTATATTTTAATAATTGCATAATCATATTTATAAATAATCTTATATTTAATAATTGCATGACTCATTGGAAAAGACTCTGATGCTGGGAGGGATTGGGGGCAGGAGGAGAAGGGGACGACCAAGGATGAGATGGCTGGATGGCATCACGGACTTGATGGACATGAGTCTGAGTGAACTCCGAGACATGGTAATGAACAGGGAGGCCTGGCGTGCTGCGATTCATGGGGTTGCAAAGAGTCGGACACGACTGAGCGACTGAACTGAACTGAATGTTAAATGACTTAAATAGCTCAACCAGGTTAAAGTGGGGCACAGGAACATTTTGGGCCAGGAAAAATGCTTTTGAGGAAATTATGACCTACGGAAATATGAAAAAAGGAAAACTATTATCAATATGCCTTCTATGTATGATTATCACCTATCTAGCTATAAATAAATAAGGATATCCCAATCATTTCGACTACCATAGGAATGCAAATAGCTTTGCAGTGAAAAGCAGCAGCTTTCAAATAAAGTACAACATGCCTATATATCATTTGGACAGAGAAAAAGAATAACCTTTAAATGGTGAAATTCCACAAGCAGAAAAATAAGTACAATGATCACGACCAGAGAGGAACATAGGTCAAACAAAGTACATGCATGCCCTAAATTTCCTTGTCTTTTGGAGATAATTTGCAAAGAAGGGACGCTCAAACTAAGGAGGTAATTACCCGGGGCACTGCCTTTGCTCATTCTTTTAAAAGATGATGCAATATTTAAGGACCACCTGTGGCTAGAATTTATTCACCTTTTAAAAATAACCGCTTCAGCTTAGAGCAGAAAATACGGAATAAAAGTGGTGAGACATAGTCCCAGGGTGGGTGACTTTTCATCACCAGTGCTGCCATTAGTTTCTGAAAGACGTGAGTGACTTTGGAAAGCCTGCAAGTAGAGCACCGGTGTCGCACATTCAAATTCCCCAGGGCACATTTTTTTCCCAACACCATACTTGTCTTGCCAAGATTTTCAAAGGAAGCCCATGCCCTCTGTCTTCTCTGAGGCTACACTGTAGAAATGGCAAAAAGAGAGCACAAAAATACTTTATAAAAGGTCAAGAGAGTGCCTGGGAGTGACTCATTCCTTTAAAGATCTGGGGCAACATATCTGAAGTGTTTGTAAAATACAACCCTGGAGAACTCATCCCCCAGCTACTTTCTTTCTTTCTCTTCATATTATCACAATCTCTCATTAAACCTCCTCAGAAGTTGATGACTAACCCAAAGCGTCATTCCTCAGCA
The DNA here is from genome assembly GCA_006410635.1 of Cephalophus harveyi. Taxonomy (NCBI): domain Eukaryota; kingdom Metazoa; phylum Chordata; class Mammalia; order Artiodactyla; family Bovidae; genus Cephalophus; species Cephalophus harveyi. The sequence continues at coordinate 198,120 of SJYT01082398.1, forward strand.
AGTTCCTTGTGTCAATTTCCACAAAATAAGGTACATTTAAAGTTTTGCGACAGTAACATCTTTCGACGGTATGTTTTCAATGCTTCATCTCTTAACTTACCAAGCAGCTTCATTTTCTCTCACCCACACAAAAATGTAAACAGATATTATAGTTTTGGAGAAACTTCCTTGGCATTTCCTTTCTGCTGTTTCAACACAGTCCTGCCTCCATGTGCCAAAGGCAGACTGGTTCCAACAAAGCATCTTCGCAAATGCACGGGCAAAACTATCAACAATGCTATTGTCTTTAGAACATGTGCAAAAAAAGAACTGACATTTGACATACAAGGTAAGCCCAACAAAGTATTCAGAAGATTATGCTTTCCCGCTATCATAATCCACTAACTTCTTGTTGTAAGTTCTTAATCCAGTATCATGTCTAGACTGTTTCTTCTATACCTCCAACAAAGCTTTGGGAAAAATAAAATTGTATCTTCACATGCTCCCACACCCTTCAACTATCATTGCTGGTCAAAATGTGGAAATAGCATGCTCTATTTCTGTCTTTGTAGTTGGGACTTTTTGTCTTTCTAGGACCTTAGCAATCTGCTACGAGTATAGTAACAGACAAGAGACACAGGTACTTGAGACTTTTTTTAAAAAAAACTAGATTAATTCAATCTTCTTTTGAAACAAGTACTAAGTAAACAGTAAAAGGATATTGCTATAACTTCTGGAAAGTATTAGTGCCATATAACTAATACATAGATGATGATATATTTACTATATTAAAAAGAGCATGTTTGAAAACTTAAATGTGTCTAAATATACTCTCAATAAAGAAAATATACTCTAAAGTAAAATAAAATACTTTTCTTTCATTCAGAGCTTTTATTATTAGAATAGATGTGGTATTCAAAAAGTGAAGAGGCATTTAAATGTGATGGTAAGATGTTTCCTTTGCTCTCTACTTTTCTGCTCTCAAATCAATTTACAACAGCCCTCAGGAGAAGAAAAGTCTTGCTTCCTTTCAAGTTAAGGCAGCATTGAATAAGAGACAAAGAAAATTGATGCAGAATAATTTGCAATTTCCTGCAAAATGACTCCCATGAAGGCTAAAGTCATCCAGAGCTGCAAAACTGATCCCACAAATAAATATGAGAACATTTCAGTCTTTAACTAAATCATGTTGGCCTCTCATTCCAATAAGCATTCAAATGGGTGCTTGCAAACTAGAGGAATTTTAAATAATTTTTCATGGGAGCGATGTTTTAGTAATCGTTTTTTCTCCCATGTTTTCATTAGCTTATGAACTGTGATAATTAAAGAGAAAGAAACAAAGTTAAGAACCATGAGAGACAGATATTTATCAATCTGTCCAAAAATATGTTTGAAAACTTGCTATCTGTCTATACACGATCTTAATCCTAGGGAATGTTTTCTTGTTGGAGAGAAGACTATCTCTGCAGTGATATTTTGACAATGCAAAATAATATTATTAAATAGACTTATTTGGGGTGTCAGCTATAGTTATTCTTGGATGAGAAAGTTAAAAGAGGCTGGAGAGTTCAGAAGAAAAGAGGTAAAAATTGGACTGCATTTGAGTGCAGATAATAAAAAGAGCCCAGTCTTCTAAGAACAGGGAAGTCACAAGATGAATAACTAAAGTGAATGTGAGCTTGGGATACAGATGTGTGTGTTTGGGCATGAGGAGTTAGTAAATATTGTTGCTTAATTTATAGACTAGGACAATGGAATGGTGAGAATAGCCTTTATTGAGCACTATTGACTGCCACGGACACGACTGAGCGACTGAACTGAACTGAACTGATTGGCTGCCACATACATACTACCTGGCATTTGGATGAAATCTGGCATGTATTGTGCTCCTTCTATGTACCAAGCACCTACTATATTGATCAGTATAATATATAAAGTAGAAAATAAAGTTGAAAAAGAATCAGATTATGGAGGACCTTAAAATATACTGGACCATATCATGGCTCACCTAAAAATAAGTTTATCTTACCTGCCCTCTGAGGCAGAATCATGCAATCCTCCACTGATGCATTTATGCATTCCTTCTGCCCTTCAATTCATTCACTGAGAATAGAGAGGCAAATGTTGTACCATTTTTGCCCTCCAGGCTTTCCCTTCCTTCTTCACCACTCAGTTAAGTGAGGAAAACAAGCAAGCAAAGAAACATCAAGTGCAGTACGCTTAGAGCTATGTAAAGAAGTCTGTGGAGTCAAGTGTTCTGGTTTATTTGTTCAAATTGGCTAGATGATACAGTCATTTCAAGATTAGGTGATGAATATTGAGATGTTCTAACTCCCTGCATCTCACAAAGGAGTATAATATTTCTAAAAATTCCTTTATCAGAGGCAAAGGGAGCCACATGAGATTTACTTATTCTTTCAACAAATATTGGTGTAGCATCATCTATGTGGCGAGTCACTGCTCCAGTGTCTGTGAGTCCTTCCTGTCCTCCCTCCAGTGCTTAGATGTTGGGGCAAAAATCAGACGATAAACAATAATTATATTACATATTACAATATTATAATAAATGTTAGTCATCTTAGCTTCAGACTTTTCAGCAAAAGAAAAATAATCTAGATAAGAGTTCAGCTGGTATTGAATCTAAATTTTTCCTTTTATATGAAATCAACCACAGGCATATAATGGAGCAAAATTTTAAATTCATATGAATGTTTTGGATAAAATACAAGATTTCAAAGCAGTTTTGCTCTTGTGACTGACCACTCAGGACTATACTTCAGAACACTGTTGATAAAGTTCTCTCTTGTTCTGGGGGCTACCATGTTGTAAAAGTTAACATAAGGTTGCTCAGATTTAAAGGATTAATCTTGCCACTGTTTGGATGGACTGTCAGATATTGGTAAGGAATAAATGTTTCTTAGAAGTCACTAAGAAATAAATAAAATATATCTCATAAGATATAACTTATGAGAAATTTCTTATAAATACAGTTTTCCTCCAAAAACAGTCCAGTGTTAGTTTCCTGAAGCCATTTCCTCTAGTGGTATTTTCTTGTCATCATCCATCACTAGTAAATTTGCAAATACAAAGACTTTATTAATAATTAGGCATTATACATCCCAGCTTGGATAGTAGCTTTTCCATTCCAACTGTGACATATCTCTGGTCTGCGAAGGAGGTGAGGAGAATTGGGGATTGGGCTCCAGGAGAGGGGTGGGCGAGGACTCTTATTGCTGGGAGACTGCCAGGAGAGACCCAGCGCAGCTGTCCTTAACACCTGCCCTCCTTCAGATGCAGGGGTGGCATTCTTACAGAGAAACCAGAGAAATACAGAGGAGAGGAAATTACTGAAAGATGGATATCCTATCGTTTCTGATCTTTGGGGCAACAGAATAATTGCTAATAGACCAGTGCCATGTTTGGAAAAAAATGTACATTATACACTGTTTCCTCCACCATATAATTCAATGATGTGTTGTAAATTAGAAACACAATCGAAAAGATAACCAAACAATTATTAAACATGTTCACAAGCAACACACTAATGAATGATTGTAAAGAGCATTGAAGAGAGAGAATAATACAGAATGACTTTTATTACATTGGAAAAATTGCTTGAAATCAGAGATGAAATAGCCCTGTGAAGGAATCATCTGTTCACATTAACACAAGAGGAAGTTTAATAGTACCAAAGGCTCTGGTGTTACAGATTGTGGGCAATAAACTTAGAGGGATTAACAAAAATCTATTTCCAATAAAGGCAAAGACTTTAATGCGACTAGGTTTTAAGTGGAATGCAAAAAGAAAGAAATCACTTTCACAGCTTCGAGTTGCTCCATCTTGGCCTCCTTGGGTTGTGTTCTTGTTTTGGATATCATATGTTTGAAAAGACACACTGGAGTGAGTTCAAAGGAAAGCAACTGAACTGATAAAAGGTTTGGAAATAAGGCAGACCTGTGTGTGATGGGCATGTTCAGGCTAGAGGAGAGACAATTGAAAGAGAGACATGTTAATTGCCTACAAGCATTTAGAGATATTATGGGGAGAGAAAGGACAAGACCATGTTAATCATTAGGAAAAGAGGAGGAAGCCATCAGCTTAGGATATTCATGGGAATTGCCTGAAATAACTTCTTTATTTTGCTCTCCTAGTAATTTATCTAACTTTGTGACTTGACATCATTCAAGTACATAGACACAAATGGCATGTACTTTTAGGCCTCGGCACAAAAAAATCACAAATCAGCATCCCTGGATCAAATCTGTTTGAAAAGAATTATGCAGCCTTTACCTTTTGAGAAGAGAAGGCTGAAGTGACCTGTGAGACCCTGGTGCCACTTAAGACACCTCAGAGCAAGAGTGAGTTTCAATCTATTAGGAAGAGTTTAGAAAGGAAAAAAATAAAAACAAAAACTAATTTTCCTATCAAGCAAAGGGATAACTTGAAGTTGAATTAATGTTTTTATGAAAAAGATCTTTACATACAGATACTACTAGAACATACAAGCTAACTCTGACCACTAAGTAAGAAACAATTCCCTTTTACCATACCATATTCCCTAATTTCCTTTCACCTATGTTCAATGCCTCCTGCTCTAAGCAGGCATTTGATGGTGCAGAGGGAGGAAACTGAGGGAATATAAAATTTTTATAATTAAGGCTGGATTAGTCATAAGAATGTCCAGCAATCCAAAGGCTGAGCAGCATTTTTGATGTTCGAAAGAAGTGTGTAATGTCGGATTAAGTGACAAGAAACCAAGCATTTTTTTTTTCTTCCATCTAGGCTTTGATGTCAGGGGTGGAACAGGCCCCTTGCCATTTGCAGTTGCCTCTGTGCATTTCTGACATGGTGCTCCGTGTTCTAATCCTCTGTAGCAGAGTCCTTGACCAAGCAAAACTGACACTTGTTCTTATTAATGTGCTCCTCTGGATTGCTTTTTTGCTATTTCTTGCTACTCTGATTTTTCTCACTTTAACATTTTCTAGTGACTTTGATTGATCTAATGTGATCTCTTTTTTCCACTGATTTTCAAAGCATGAACATTTCCCTGCCAGGTGGATATTCCCCAATTCTCACAACTAGACTTTTATATATATATATATTCTTTTTTAAAATTAGATTGATTCTGAACGGTGAGGACTCATAACTCATTTGAATGGAAAACAGTTGGGGGGTTGCCACACTTCATTGTACTTGATTGTTGACACTGGTGGCAGCTGTTACTGCCAATCTATCTTCAACCAACTGTGGGCATATCAAAATCACACACACACACACACACACACACATATTCCTCTTCCATTAGGTTAATGGAGTTTGGGGGATACTAGAGTATCATTTCTAAACTCTTTCTCCAGGAACTTTTAGTAAAATCTGGGTTGATTTTATTTTTCCTGTTATCATTTCCCCTTCCCATAATCTTTATCAGTGGCATCATAGTTATTAGCATATTGCATTAATCCAAATTAGCAATAACCAAAAAATGAGGTAGACACAGCCATAAGGTTTTAAAAGAGAACCATGATAAAATCATGAATTCCAGGGCAATCAGTTTGCCCTATTTACATAGTTAACAAAAGTAGAAGTTTCTATTTTGGTGCTCCATTGGGTTGCTATAATTTCAAATTCAAGAGGGTGTTATATGTATCAAATTATGCTCTTATTTCCATTTAACCATGAGACTCAATGTTTACACTGTGCCAGGGTCTATTAAAATACTTAAATGAATCACACTAATGCTGATAGCCTGAATTTCAGGTTCCGGTAGGATTTGAGCACATATACCGGAGTCTAAGAACTTTTTACTCTTTTACAAAGATGGAAAATTTCCTTCTGCCCTGCCTTCCTGATACGGCTGCCGTGAAGACCTTAGACACTTCTCCTAGTTAAGCAGTGAGCCCATTACATCACCCTCCCCAAACAACAAACAGTCCAAATGAAGATGTAAAGGATCATCATTAAGGCATAAAGCATTTCTTGGTGACCTCGTCTCTGAACTCTTTCTATCTCTGAAAGAGGTGAGTCTCTTTCGTGGAGTTACAAATACTAAATAGTACATGTATATGTAAAATGTGCCTTCTCAGGAACACTGTGAGAGGCCAAATATAAAGCCATTTATGTACCTTGACATTATCATTGAGAAAGAGAGGGAGAGAGGGAGACAGAGGAAGAAAACAGAAGGAAACCGCATTAGGAGTATAGGGAACTCACCAATTGCCATATATCCTAGCTATGGTATACGTGCAGTGACAAAGATACTCGTGAAAAGTAAGCTGTGAACTGAGATTGAGTTTTTACAAATTAAAATATTTTTTTAATATTCTTTCATCTACTATCATATTGGCTTTAGAGAAGTTTAAGGGTCACAGAATCATAGAGAGAAAACATAGTATTTTTATTTTCTTACCTAATTTTTGCCCTTCATTTTCTGAAAGAACTATGAAAAGGAAATAAATACTAATAATAACAATTGTTGCTACACTACCACATAGACTTTTCCCTGCCTGATTAATAGGGGATTTTTACTTAAAAAAAGAAAAAAATTGTCTGTTGATTGTAGCTACCTTTCATAATGAATACTGGATTGCAAGTCATTTAACACCTTCCTCTTTTTTTCTAAAAGTGCCAAATTATAAAGAAACTACATAGGCCTGAATATGAATGTGCACATATGCCCTTCATAACTGCTCCATTTTATAAAAAAGCTTTTGAGTTAATTGCAAACTAGTAGAGAGAATGAGTGGGAAATGAAGTAGAGAGACACAGGAAATATTTCTGCCATCTCATTTAGCAATGGTTGTTTTTCTTTTTTTTTCTCTCTTTGGAGAGTCTTATATGTTTTAAGGAAATCACTCTGGAAATGTGAGCAATGGTAAAAAAATGAAAGTGATTAGACATCTAATTTATATTTTAAAATCTTTTTTAAAAAGGCTAACAAGAATTGAAATGCTCAGGTTTAACCATCTGAACTTAAATTTAGAATTAATAAATATTCAAAACACAATTCTAGAATATTTATAAAATGTTCAGCTGTTGAAATGTCTCATTCTCAATTTTTGTAACAGTCATTTATATCATATTTACATGATATCAATACTAACATCCAAATAAATAGCCAAAATTTAAAGTAAAATATAAATAAGACAACATATAGTATATTATGCTTCAATATGCATAATGCTATATTTATAAACAATACATTTTCCCATTTGTTTCATACAATAAGATCTCAGCTTTATAGAAGATGAACCAAAACAATAAATAGCAAAGGAAGATAAACAGTAGGATTTACACACACTATTATATATCAGTGTAAGATTGATAGCCAACAAGAACTTACTATACAGCACAGGTAACTCTATTCAATATTCTGTGATAACCTATATGATAAAAGAATCTAAAAAAAGAATTAATATGTATATGTATAACTGAATTGCTTTACTGTACACCCGAAACTAATACAACATTGTAAATCAACTATATCTCAATAAAAATTTTTAAAATATTCTTTCCAAAACAAAACAGTAAGATTTCATTTTCTTATTTCATTTCTTAGCCCATCCAACAAATTAGGTATTGAAATCTATGCACAGGTACTGAAGGGGACACTGCTCAAGTGACTATGGAAAAAACAGTGATGAACAAAGAGAACACTTGCCCTCACAGGCTTCACTGTGTAGGGTGCATTTTCCATCTTTACCATCACAAATGCAGGCTCTTCATAAAATGCAAGATAGGACAATCAAATTCAATGTATTCACATTCTCTGAGCTCAAAACATAGACTTTTTTTTTTTTAACTCCAACTTTAGTGAGACCTTCTCTAGGGAAGAACCAGATCAGGCTTTCAGAAATCTATTAAATGACCTCAGGAAAAAAATGATAGGAGTCCTCCCACACTCACAAAGGAGATTCCCAGGAAGGGTTTGGTGCCTGGCATAGCCCAGAAGTAGCAGGTCCTGAAAAAGGCTGCTCTAACCTATGGGGGAACCCAGGATAATTCTCACCCAAACTAAGCCTTCTCTGGCATCCTGTCTTATTTGGGAGAAAGAAAGAATGTTACAAAATTACTGGTAAACATGAACTATAGTATTTCTGGAAGAAACAAAACAATGAACAGATAATACCATGATTCACTGATTGAACAATAAGAGGATGAAAGATATAAATAAACCCTGAGAGCATTTTCTGCCAAAGATGTAAAGATGCACAGATTCCTGCATTAAAGTAAAATAGCTTAGTACTCTGAATTCATTTAGTAACTCTGGGATTTCAAGCTATTATCCGGTATTATAAAAATAACTCCTTCCCTCTTTTCTCATTGCCAAAGATCTGCCCAGTTGCTTTAAAGAAATAAAATTGCAGACAATCAAAGGATTTTATCATTTTCCACTGTCCCGGTTCAGAACAGTTCCATTAGCAAAATCTTCATAGAAATCTTCTTGTATATTTTGCTTCTCCCAGAAAAGACCTGTATTCCCTCTGTTTCATTTTTGCCATTCATTTCTTAGGCTTTTTAGAATTTCCTTTTGCAATTTAGCACTCCAAAATTATTTCAACTGATTCATTTTCAGTCTTTTATTTCATCCCATTGATAAAATTATCTATCATATTTTATATATGTAAAAATAATCTTGATTCAATTTCTCTTTGCACTGCTACTTTAGATTTCCCGTGGCTACCTAAATAAGTTCTGTGCACATAAATATACAGACAAATGTTTTGATGTGGTATAAATAAAAATGGAGGCATTGTCCTTAAGTCTCCTTTTTCTGAAACATTTTTATGTTCAGCTGCTGGAAAGAGTGGTGAGAAACAAGATTATAGTAAAAAAAAAGAAATCTAGGAAGACATATAAATTTAATGAAAGTACAGAAAATCTAAAATACAATATTTTAAGACATTTTATCAAAAATACAAGTTATTTATCCAAAAGTGTATTATCAACACTTTTTAAAAGAGGTGAACCAATTTAATGGTAAGTGATCATCATAATAATGACTTCCCAACAGTATCAAAGTATGTTCTATATCACCCAAAAGTAAAATGCAATATAGATCTGTTTTTAAGTGTTGAATTACATTTCAGTATTCTAATAATTAGTAGCCTGTCTTTGGAACTCAGAATAATTTAATATAGAACAGAAAACAATGAATAATTAGAAAAATGAATTTCCCAATTAACATAGATAAGGGTCTACATTTTACAAAATGACGGTAAAAAATTCTGTTTTTAAAAATACTGATTTTTAACATTTATTTATCCAAATTCCAGAGCCATTTAAGCATTTGGGAAGCTTCTCCTTGTTAGGACAATGAAGTTATTGGTTAAATATTTAAGTGTTTAAAGAAATTGGGGGTGAATGGCTGAGTGAAATAGATAATGCAGATTAAGAGGTACAAGCTTCCAGTTGTTTAATGAATAAGCCAAGGCGATTTAATATAAAACATAAGGAACATGGTCAATAACACCATAATAACTTTATATGGAGACAGATGGTTCCTAGGCTTGCGGTGGTGATCTTTTCATAATGTATGCAAATGTCAATCATTATGTAACACACCTGAAACTTAAAAAAAAAGAAAGGATGTTTTTAAAAATTTATACATGCATTTGAAGACATTTAAGGTAATTTAATTAAGCTTGAAAATGTGACTGATTTATATTATAAAAGGGAAATTTAGTACTTTCAATTTCAGTTAATGAATTTTAATCAAACTGCCTCTTGAGAATAACTGTTCTACTTTCACATAAAAAAATATATATTTTAAACTAGAATAATATTTGTAAAAAAAAAAAGATTTATAAAATTGAACTTAAATGCTTAAGTAAAACTCAATATTTAATAGAAGCCATTAGGTAAGTAGTGTAGGTTTCTCCCTTCTACTCACAAAAACAACTTGGGAAACTGAGAAAAAACCCTACAAAAAGTTAGGAAACATTGTCTAGAAACTTTTTTCTTCCAATCCACTTGGGAATTTTTAAATCTGCCTTCTCTGCAAAGCCTTGCTGGCAATCTAACAGAATGAAATGTTTCCTCTCCATATTTCTGTTTCTTTTTTTTTTTTTTAAACTAGAACAAATAATTTCAAGATTTGTATGGAAATACAAAAAACCTCGAATAGCCAAAGCAATCTTGAGAAAGAAGAATGGAACTGGAGGAATCAACCTGCCTGACTTCAGGCTCTACTACAAAGCCACAGTCATCAAGACAGTATGGTACAGGCACAAAGACAGAAATATAGATCAATGGAACAAAGTAGAAAGCCCAGAGATAAATCCATATCTCTGTTTCTTATGATAGAGTGTGAGAAGATATACAGGTTAAGAAGACAAGTTTTAAAACTAGACAGCCTAATAGCAAACCCTGTATGTCACTAGCTGTGTGGTCTTGGACAAGATAATCAACAACTCTAAGTCAGTATTTCCTTAGATATAAGATAATAATTCCCACCTCTTAAATTAATCAATATGGCCAGAAACTTTAGTTCAGTGGTTGCCATTGCTTTGACCTTTGGCACTGTGTTTGTAGGTCTGATTTTATGCATATCTGCTTAGTGTTAATAGTAACAATAAAAATAATGGGTAATGACTTCTTCATGCTCAGTCAACCCCAACCATTTTTCTGAGCATTTTGTATATGTCAATTCATTTAATTCTCACATCAGCCCCAGGAGATAAATTTATAATTCCCATTTTACAGAAGAAGAAGCAAAGACCCCTCCACCCCCCACCAAATGTTGCATAACTGGTCTAAGCTCACCCAACTGGCACATGGCAGAGCAGGCTTTTGATCCAAGCCATCTGACTTTTAGCCACTGCAATAGACTGCCTCCCTTTGTAAATAATTTAATTTAGCACTCTTCCCTGTTGATTCAGATGGTACAGACAGCAACCTGTCAGGTTCCTCTGTCCGTGCAATTCTCCAGGCAAGAAGAATAGAATGGGTTGCTGTGCCGTCCTACAGACTGTAAAGAATCCACCTGCAATACAGGATACCCAGGTTCAATCCCTGAGGCTAGAAGATCCCCTGGAGAAGGGAATGGCTACCCACTCCAGTATTCTTGCCCAGGAAGTCCCATGGACAGAGGAGCCTGGTGAGACTACAGTCAGTGGGGTCACAAAAGAGTTGGACATGACTATGCAACTTAATAACAACAACAGAAGGACTTGAATATGTACTTTACTAAAGAAAAGAAAACTTATAGATGACCAAAAGCACATTAAAATTAAATTCAGCATTATTAGTCATTAGGGAAGTACAAATCAAAACCCCATTAAGATACCACTCTACACCCTTACAATGGTTTTAATTTTAAAAAATAAATAAAATCAGAAAGTAACAAGCACAGGTAAAGACATGGAGAAATTAGAAAACTCTTGCATTGCTGATGGGAATGTAAAATGGTGCAGTCACAGTGGAAAATAATATTAGCAGCCCATCAGTAAATTAAACAGAATTGCCATATGACTCAGAGATTCCTGGTGCCTCAGACAGTAAAGAATCTTCCTGCAGTAGGGTTGAGAAGATCCCCTGCAGAAGGGAATGGCTACCCACTCCAGTATTCTTGCCTGGAGAACTCCATGTGCAGACGAGTTTGGTGGGCTACAGTCCATAGGGTCTCAAAGAGTCAGACAGGACTGAACAACTAAAACACTTTCACTACATTCGGTTATTCCACTGCTGGGTATGTACCCAAAAGAACTAAAAGTGTTCAAAGAAAAATATGTACATAGATGCTCATAGCAGCATTGTGCACAACAGTCCAAAGGCGAAACAACCCAAATGCACATGAACCTATGAACGGATGAACATAACCTGGTGCATGCATACATTGGGATGTTTATTATTCTGTTGTTAAAAGCAATGAAACACTGATACATGCTACAGTGTACAAGGGATGATCCTTAAAACTATTATGTTAAACAAAAGGAGGGAGATACATAAGACCACATACTGTAAGATTCTGTTTATATAAAATGTTTAAAAAGGGAAATCCACAGAGTCAGAAAGTGCTTGTCAAAGTGCTTGTCAAAGGGCTCAATAGGGACCGGGAAGTGACTGCCTAATGAGTGTGGGTTTTCCTTTAGGGGTGATAAAAGTATTCAGTAACTTGACAATGGTGATTGTCATACAACACTGTGCGGTAAACGTCACTAATGGTAAATTTTATGTTCTGTGTATTATGCTATAATAAACAAACAAACAAACAAAAAAAAGAATATGGGGCTTATATCTTATGTAGCCTGCAAAACCCATATTTGCTACCTGGCCCTTAACAGAAAAAGTTGCCGATCCATGGTTTACTTGAGCGGGTCTACCAAGCATGCTGTGAATATTTTCGAGGTCCTCCCGAAGAATCTTGAAACTGTTTACTCTGAAGCAATATTTTACTAGCAACACCCTAATTCTTATGCTTAGCTTGAAGCCATTTCTTCCTTTGAGGGTCTTTTGCTGTATAGATGAGAAGTTGGTTAAGACAAACATTTTTATTCTTCATAGGTAAGTAATTGCCTTAGAAATGCTTCCTCTAGATTTTGCTTAAGAACTGAACAGTTTTTTTGTTCATACTTCTTGTTTCTAAGTCTTAAAATGCATAAGTCAGCTGACATTTTTGGCAGACTTTACTTACAGTCTTTTTAAGGTCCTTTCAGCTTCCCTCCCAACTGATATCAAGGAAATGCCACATGTCTGAGTGTGTGTGTGTGAGAGAGAGAGAGGGAGAAAGCATCACCCAACTACCAGATTGACCGGACAGCTAGACAATTACCATGTGAGTTTGCAGTTGAAGTTAGATAGTGGATAGGCTAAGTATACAAGGTAATTTCTCTCATATGTCTGGTTCAGTTCAGTTCAGTCGCTCAGTCATGAAAGAAATCAAAGAGGACACTAATAGATGGAGAAATATACCGTGTTCATGGATCGGAAGAATCAATATAGTGAAAATGAGTATACTACCCAAAGCAATCTACAGATTCAATGCAATCCCTATCAAGCTACCAGCAGTATTTTTCACAGAACTAGAACAAATAATTTCAAGATTTGTATGGAAATACAAAAAACCTCGAATAGCCAAAGCAATCTTGAGAAAGAAGAATGGAACTGGAGGAATCAACCTGCCTGACTTCAGGCTCTACTACAAAGCCACAGTCATCAAGACAGTATGGTACAGGCACAAAGACAGAAATATAGATCAATGGAACAAAGTAGAAAGCCCAGAGATAAATCCATATCTCTGTTTCTTATGATAGAGTGTGAGAAGATATACAGGTTAAGAAGACAAGTTTTAAAACTAGACAGCCTAATAGCAAACCCTGTATGTCACTAGCTGTGTGGTCTTGGACAAGATAATCAACAACTCTAAGTCAGTATTTCCTTAGATATAAGATAATAATTCCCACCTCTTAAATTAATCAATATGGCCAGAAACTTTAGTTCAGTGGTTGCCATTGCTTTGACCTTTGGCACTGTGTTTGTAGGTCTGATTTTATGCATATCTGCTTAGTGTTAATAGTAACAATAAAAATAATGGGTAATGACTTCTTCATGCTCAGTCAACCCCAACCATTTTTCTGAGCATTTTGTATATGTCAATTCATTTAATTCTCACATCAGCCCCAGGAGATAAATTTATAATTCCCATTTTACAGAAGAAGAAGCAAAGACCCCTCCACCCCCCACCAAATGTTGCATAACTGGTCTAAGCTCACCCAACTGGCACATGGCAGAGCAGGCTTTTGATCCAAGCCATCTGACTTTTAGCCACTGCAATAGACTGCCTCCCTTTGTAAATAATTTAATTTAGCACTCTTCCCTGTTGATTCAGATGGTACAGACAGCAACCTGTCAGGTTCCTCTGTCCGTGCAATTCTCCAGGCAAGAAGAATAGAATGGGTTGCTGTGCCGTCCTACAGACTGTAAAGAATCCACCTGCAATACAGGATACCCAGGTTCAATCCCTGAGGCTAGAAGATCCCCTGGAGAAGGGAATGGCTACCCACTCCAGTATTCTTGCCCAGGAAGTCCCATGGACAGAGGAGCCTGGTGAGACTACAGTCAGTGGGGTCACAAAAGAGTTGGACATGACTATGCAACTTAATAACAACAACAGAAGGACTTGAATATGTACTTTACTAAAGAAAAGAAAACTTATAGATGACCAAAAGCACATTAAAATTAAATTCAGCATTATTAGTCATTAGGGAAGTACAAATCAAAACCCCATTAAGATACCACTCTACACCCTTACAATGGTTTTAATTTTAAAAAATAAATAAAATCAGAAAGTAACAAGCACAGGTAAAGACATGGAGAAATTAGAAAACTCTTGCATTGCTGATGGGAATGTAAAATGGTGCAGTCACAGTGGAAAATAATATTAGCAGCCCATCAGTAAATTAAACAGAATTGCCATATGACTCAGAGATTCCTGGTGCCTCAGACAGTAAAGAATCTTCCTGCAGTAGGGTTGAGAAGATCCCCTGCAGAAGGGAATGGCTACCCACTCCAGTATTCTTGCCTGGAGAACTCCATGTGCAGACGAGTTTGGTGGGCTACAGTCCATAGGGTCTCAAAGAGTCAGACAGGACTGAACAACTAAAACACTTTCACTACATTCGGTTATTCCACTGCTGGGTATGTACCCAAAAGAACTAAAAGTGTTCAAAGAAAAATATGTACATAGATGCTCATAGCAGCATTGTGCACAACAGTCCAAAGGCGAAACAACCCAAATGCACATGAACCTATGAACGGATGAACATAACCTGGTGCATGCATACATTGGGATGTTTATTATTCTGTTGTTAAAAGCAATGAAACACTGATACATGCTACAGTGTACAAGGGATGATCCTTAAAACTATTATGTTAAACAAAAGGAGGGAGATACATAAGACCACATACTGTAAGATTCTGTTTATATAAAATGTTTAAAAAGGGAAATCCACAGAGTCAGAAAGTGCTTGTCAAAGTGCTTGTCAAAGGGCTCAATAGGGACCGGGAAGTGACTGCCTAATGAGTGTGGGTTTTCCTTTAGGGGTGATAAAAGTATTCAGTAACTTGACAATGGTGATTGTCATACAACACTGTGCGGTAAACGTCACTAATGGTAAATTTTATGTTCTGTGTATTATGCTATAATAAACAAACAAACAAACAAAAAAAAGAATATGGGGCTTATATCTTATGTAGCCTGCAAAACCCATATTTGCTACCTGGCCCTTAACAGAAAAAGTTGCCGATCCATGGTTTACTTGAGCGGGTCTACCAAGCATGCTGTGAATATTTTCGAGGTCATTTTTCAATTTGAGTCTGAATTTGGTAATACAGAGTTCATGATCTGAGCCACAGTCAGTTCCTGGTCTTGTTTTTGTTGACTGTATAGAGTTTCTCCATCTTTTGGTGCACAGAATATAATCAATCTGACTTTGGTGTTGACCATGTGGTGATGTCCATGTGTAGAGTCTTCTCTCGTGTTGTTGGAAGAGGGTGTTTGCTATGACCAGTGCATTTTCTTGGCAAAACTCTGTTAGTCTTTTCCCTGCTTCATTCCACATTCCAAGGCCAAATTTACCTGTTATTCCAGGTGTTTCTTGACTTCCTACTTTAGCATTCCAGGAGCGGTGACCCTGAGCAGCCACCCCGAGCCTAATCCCGAGGCCAGGAGTGACAGCTGGGAGGAGCCACTCAGGTCCGAGGCCAGGGCCAGCGGCTGAGTGGAGCAACCCAAGGATCAGTGGCTGTGCAGGCGCAGGAGAGCCTACAGGAATTTTCCCACATTGAAGGTCAGGAACGGTGGTGGTAAGGAGATACCCCTCGTCTAAGGTAAGGAGCAGCAGCTGTGCTTTGCTGAAGCAGCTGTGAAGAGATACCCCACACCCAAGGTAAGAGAAACCCAAGTAAGATAGTAGGTGTTGCAAGAGGGCATCAGAGGGCAGACATACTGAAACCATACTCACAGAAAACTAGTCAATCTAATCACACTAGGACCACAGCCTTGTCTAACTCAATGAAACCAAATTCCCCATCTATTTCCCATGAAGTGATGGGACCAGATGCCATGATCTTCGTTTTCTGAATGTTGAGCTTTAAGCCAACTTTTTCACTCTCCTCTTTCACTTTCATCAAGAGGCTTTTTAGCTCCTCTTCACTTTCTGCCCTAAGGGTGGTGTCATCTGCATATCCGAGGTTATTGATATTTCTCCCGGCAATCTTGATTCCAGCTTATGTTTCTTCCAGTCCAGCGTTTCTCATGATGTACTCTGCAGGTCTTGGTGGAGAGGGCTGACAGAACGTGGTCCACTGGAGAAGGGAATGGCAAGTCACTTCAGTATTCTTGCCTTGAGAACCCCATGAACAGTATGAACAGGCAAAATGATAGGATACCAAAAGAGGAACTCCCCAGGTCATTAGGTGCCCAATATGCTACTGGAGATCAGTGGAGAAATAAGTCCAGAAAGAATGCAGGGATGGAGCCAAAGCGAAAACAATACCCAGTTGTGCATGTGACTGGTGATAGAAGCAAGATCCGATGCTGTAAAGAACAATACTGCATAGGAACGTGGAATGTCAGGTCCATGAATCAAGGCAAATTGGAAGTGGTCAAACAAGAGATGACAAGGGTGAACGTTGACATTCTAGGAATCAGCGAACTAAAATGGACTGGAATGGGTGAATTTAACTCAGATGACTATTATATCTACTACTGTGGGCAGGAATCCCTCAGAAGAAATGGAGTAGCCGTCATGGTCAACAAAAGAGTCCGAAATGCAGTACTTGGATGCAATCTCAAAAACGACAGAATGATCTCTGTTCATCTCCAAGGCACACCATATGTCTGGTATCTTGTCTAAAACATCAAAACAGCAGGGTGCTGGCTGGGCATCTCTCTATCACTCTCTTCTTCTCTGTTTCCCTCTCTCTCCCTCTCCCTGTGTTTCTCCCTCATCTCTTCACATAACTAGCATGAACTGTCTCAGAGAAGAGTGTCTCTGTGTAGTCAAACTTCTTGGTACCAAGATTCCCTGAGAATGAGCATTCTACCCAATCCATTTGAAAATTGCACGACTTCTTGTGACAGAACCTTGGAAGACATGCAGTGTCTTTTGCACAAAAGTGTAGTAATCAAAAGCAAGTGACCAGACCTGCCAAGATTCACAGGGAAGATACTACTCTTTGGCAGGAAATGTGGTCAGTTCAGTCACTCAATCGTGTGAACCCATGGACTGCAGCACGCCAGGCTTCCCTGTCCATCACCAACTCCCAGAGCGTGCTCAAACTCATGTCCATCACGTTGCTGATGCCATCCAAGCATCTCACTCTCAGTCGCTGATTTCTCCTCCTGCTCAATCTTTCCCAGCATCAGGGTCTTTTCAAATGAGTTAGTTCTTCTCATTGGATGACCAAAGTGTTTGAGCTTCAGCTTCAGCATCAGTCCTTCCAATGAAGATTCAGAACTGATTTCCTTTATGATTGACTGGTTTGATCTCCTTGCAGTCCAAGGGACTCTCAAGAGTCTTCTCCAACACCACAGTTCAAAAGCATCAATTCTTTGGCACTCAGTTTTATTTATGGTACAACTCTCACATCCATACATGACTATTGGAAAAGCCATAGCTTTGATTAGATGGACCTTGTTCGGCAAAGTAATGTCTCTGCTTTTTAATATGCTGTCTAGGTTGGTCATAGCTTTTCTTCCAAGGAGCAAGTGTCTTTGAATTTCATGGCTGCAGTCACCATCAGCAGTGATTTTGGAGTCCAAGAAAATGTCATCTCCATATCTGAGGTTATTGATATTTCTCCCTGCCATCTTGATTCCAGCTTGTGCTTCATCCAGCCCAGTATCTCATATGATGTACTCTGGATATGAGTTAAATAAGCAGGGTGACAAAATACAGCCTTGATTTATCCCTTTACCAATTTGGAACCAGTCCTTTGTTCCATGTCTGGTTCTCACCGTTGCTTCTTGACCTGCATACAGATTTCTCAGGAGGCAGATTAAAGTGGTCTGGCATTCTCACCTCTTTAAGAATTTTCGACAGTTAATTGTGATCCACAAAGTCAAAGGCTTTGGCATAGTCAATAAAGCAGAAGTAGATGTTTTTCTGGAACTCTCTTGCCTTTTTGATGATCCAACGGATGTTGGCAAATTGATCTCTGGTTCCTCTGCCATTTTTAAATCCAGCATGAACATCTGGAAGTTCTCAGTTCATATACTGTTGAAGCTTCACTTGGAGAATTTTGAGCATTACTTTCCTAGTGTGTGAGATGAGTGCAATTGTGTGGTATTTTGAACATTCTTTGGCATTGCCTTTCTTTTTGATTTGAATGAAAACTGACATTTTCCAGTCCTGTGGCCACTGCTGAGTTTTCCAAATTTGTTGGTATATTGAGTGCAGCACTTTAGTAGCATCAACTTTTAGGATTTGAAGTAGCTCAAGTGGAATTCCGTCACCTCCACTAGCTTTGTTCATAGTGATGCTTCCTAAGGCCCACTTGACTTTGCCTTCCAGAATATCTGGCTCTAGGTGAATGATCACACCATTATGATTATCTGGGTCATTGAGATCTTTTTTGTATAGTTCTTCTGTGTATTCTTGCCACCTCTTCTCAATATATTCTGCTTCTGTTAGGTCCATACCATTTCTGTCCTTTATTGTGCCCATCTTTCCATAAAATGTTTCCTTGGTATCTCTAATTTTCCTGAAGAGATCTCTAGTCCTTACCATTCTATTGTTTTCCTGTATTTTTTTGCATTGATCGCTGAGGTAGGCTTTCTTATCTCTACTTGCTTTGGAACTCTGCATTCAGATGTGTATATCTTTTCTTTTCTTCTTTGTCTTTCACTTTTTTTCTCAGCTATTTGTAAGGCCTCCTGAGACAGCCACTTTGCCTTTTTGCATTTTTTTTTCTTGGGGATGGTCTTGATCACTGCCTCCTGTACAATGTCAAGAACCTCCATCCATAATTCTTTAGGCACTCTGTCTATCAGATCTAATCCCATGAATCTATTTTTCACTTCCACTGTATAATCATAAGGAATTTGATTTAGGTCATACCTGAATGTTCTAGTGGTTTTCCTACTTTCTTCAATTTAAGTCTGAATTTGGCAATAGGGAGTTCATGATCTGAACCACAGTCAGCTTCTGGTCTTGTTTTTGCTGACTGTATAGAACTTCTCTGTCTTTGGCTTCAAAGAATATAATCAATCTGATTTCAGTGTTGACCATCTGGTGATGTCCATGTGTAGAGTCTTCTCTTGTGTTGTTGGAAGAGTGTGTTTGCTATGACCAATATGTTCTTAAAACTTTGTTAGCCTTTGCCCTGCTTCATTCTGTACTCCAAGGCCAAACTTGCCTATTACTCCAGGTATCTCTTGACTTTCTACTTTTGCATTCCAGTCCCCCACTATGATAAAGACATCTGTTTTGGGTGTTAGTTCTAGAAGGTCTTATAGGTCTTCATAGAACTGTTCAACTTTAGCCTCTTCAGCATTAGTGGCTGGGGCACAGACTCGGATTACTGTGATATTGAATGGTTTCCCTTGGAAACAAACAGAGATCATGCTTTTGTTTTTGAGATTGCACCCAAGTACTGCATTTCAGACTTTTTTGTTGACTATGAGGACTACTCCATTTCTTCTAAGGGATTCTTGCCCACAGTGGTAGATATAATGGTCATCTGAATTAAATTCACACATTCCAGCCCATCTTAGTTCACTGGTTCCTAAGAGGTCAGTGTTCACTCTCGCCATCTCCTGTTTGACCACTTCCAATTTGACTTGATTCATGGACCTAACATTCCAGGTTCCTGTGCAATATTGCTCTTTACAGCATTATGCTTTACTTCCATCACCAGTCACATCTACAACTGGACATTGTTTTCACTCTGGCTCCGTCTCTTCATTCTTTTTGGAGTTATTTCTCCACTCTTCTCCAGTAGCATATTGGGCACCTACTGTCCTGAGGAGTTCATCTTTCATTGTCATATCTTTTTGCCTTTTCATACTGTTCATGGGGTTCTCAAGGCAAGAATATTGAAGTGGTTTGCCATTTTCTTCTCCAGTGGACCACATTTTGTCATAACTTTCCACCATGACCTGTCCATCTTGGGTGGCCCTACATGGCATGGCCCGTAGTTTCTTTGAGTTAGACAAGGCTATGGTCCATGTGATCATTATGGTTACTTTTCTGTGATTGTGGTTTTCATTCTGTCTGCCCTCTGATGGATAAGGATAAGAGGTTTATGGAAGCTTCCTGATGGGAGAGATGACTATGGGGGATACTGTGTCTTACTTTGATGGGCAGGGCCATGCTCAGTAAGTCTTTAATCCAATTTTCTGTTGATGGTGGGTGGGGAGGGAGTGCTGTTTTCTCTCTCTGTTGTTTGGCCTGAGGCCAAACTGTGGTAGGAGTAATGAAAGTAATGGCAACCTCCTTCAAAAGGATTTGTGCAGGCACTGTTGTATTCAGGGCTCCTGACCCCCGAGCAGGCCACTGATCCATGCCTCCGCCAGAGACTCCGGACACTCACAGGCCAGTCTGAGGACACTGCTCCTTTCTCCTGGCTTCTGGTGCACACAAGATTTCTGTGTGCCCTCCAAGAGTCTGTTTCCCCAGTTCTGTGGAAGTTCTATAATCAAACCCCACTGGCCTCCAAAGTCAAATCCTGTTGGGTTCTCAGTCCCTTTGCTGGATCCCTAGGTAATGGCCCGTAGTTTCTTTGAGTTAGACAAGGCTATGGTCCATGTGATCATTATGGTTACTTTTCTGTGATTGTGGTTTTCATTCTGTCTGCCCTCTGATGGATAAGGATAAGAGGTTTATGGAAGCTTCCTGATGGGAGAGATGACTATGGGGGATACTGTGTCTTACTTTGATGGGCAGGGCCATGCTCAGTAAGTCTTTAATCCAATTTTCTGTTGATGGTGGGTGGGGAGGGAGTGCTGTTTTCTCTCTCTGTTGTTTGGCCTGAGGCCAAACTGTGGTAGGAGTAATGAAAGTAATGGCAACCTCCTTCAAAAGGATTTGTGCAGGCACTGTTGTATTCAGGGCTCCTGACCCCCGAGCAGGCCACTGATCCATGCCTCCGCCAGAGACTCCGGACACTCACAGGCCAGTCTGAGGACACTGCTCCTTTCTCCTGGCTTCTGGTGCACACAAGATTTCTGTGTGCCCTCCAAGAGTCTGTTTCCCCAGTTCTGTGGAAGTTCTATAATCAAACCCCACTGGCCTCCAAAGTCAAATCCTGTTGGGTTCTCAGTCCCTTTGCTGGATCCCTAGGTTGGGAAATTTGTTATGGGTCCTAGAACTTTCTTAACAGTGTGAGAATTTCTTTGGTATAATTGTTCTGCACTTTGTGGGTCATCCTCTTGGTGGTGCTATGGTAGGGCTAATGGTGACCTCCTCCAAGAAGGCTTATGCCACCCGCTGTGTGACCCAGGTCTGCTGCAAACAGGGCCCCTGTCCCGTGGCAGGCCACTGCTGACCTGTGCCTCCACGGGAGACACTCAAACACTCAAAGGCAGGTCTGGCTCAGTCTCTGTGGGGTCTCTGGGTCCTGGTACACTCAAGGTTTTGTTTAGGAAATCTTTAGGAAATCTGGTAGCTATGGTTAATTGAAATGGGGAGACACTGTGGAGACTAGCTGCCAGATTCACCTATACATTTAAGAGGAATTCTAAATCATGAGTATGCTTTGTTTAAAAAGATAAAAGATTTGTATGAGAAAATAAATGAATAAATAACTCACAGTTAGAAGTTCAATAATAGACATTCAAGAAAATGATCAATGGTCATATGAAAGAAGAAGAGAATAGCTCTGCCCTAGAGAAATCAGAGAAAGACTTTATAGGAATGATATAATCTGACTTGGGTTTTGAAGAATGTCTATACATTTATTTCATAGAAGAGAAATGTATTCACAGGCAGAAGGAATAGCATAAACTCACACTAAGATGAAGAAGTTCGTGATGTAGCCCAGAAATACCAAGTGCTCCAGCCTATATTTGGGCCAAGATAAGGCTGACAAAGTAGGTGGGGACCTCCCTGATAAAGGACCTAGTAGATATATGCATCTGGGAAATCATACATACTCCCCTATAGCTCTGTTAGTAGCTCCCAATGAACTTTAGCATACTAGGGGCTCTGAGTAGTCTTGCAATAAGGAAATCCATTTAACTCCAAGAAACTTTCCAATGTATTTGAATAGAGAATGCTTTTTTGATACAGCAGTCACAAATCATTCCACAACTCTTTATTTTATGAAACATCCTTGGGGAGCCATTTGGGGCTCAAAGGCAAGTGAGAGAGATGCTAAGATTTTCATTATTGAGAAAAACTCTAGTACTATTTTGGATGGATTTAAAGGGAATACGACTGGATGGGATGAAGGAGACTAGCTAGGATAGCAAGAAATTCAAACCTGAACTAAGAAAGCAAAAGTGAAAACGAGGATGAGGGCAATGAGCATATCCTCTTTAATAATGCTGAGTAAGTTCTTGGATACAAATATGAGTATTGCAGTTCCCATAATAGGATGTTGCAACCATTCTTCCTAATGGATGTGTTATCCAATTATGTGACTGCCTCATTTTGTATTACTTGAACCATTTTGTATTACTTGAAGCAAAGGATTAAAATGAAATTTTAAAAAGCATATATCACATATAACCTGTCTACAATACACTGAGCTTATTGTTAGATGAGGTCAAAGGACTAGGGAAAATGAATTATCTATTTCCTATTGGCCAATAAAATGAAACATAGCTGTTACTTTGGCTTTTTTTTTTTTTAAAGGCAAAGGTTGTTTTTCTGCAGCTCCTAAGTTCTAACAGAAATTTATCATGTAGATCTTTGCTCAGGGGGAGTTGAACTACAGAATTAATGGTGTCCTAAAGATTTTTTTGCAGAAGATGCAAACATTCTTTTTCAGTCTTTTCCCCCAATAGTTAAAGCTTAAAGCACATACTAAAATGTTCTTCTACAGCGTTTTTACATGATGTTATTCAGGGGCTGGGTTACATGACATTCTACAGGGAAAAGGTGGCCTTACTAACGTCTATACCTTTAGAAATTGGGAGTGCAACTGAGAAACTAAATCTGGAACGAGTTAAGAGCAGCATATATGTTGGGGATTTAAAAACTCCAAGCCTGCTGGCCAAGTTTCAGAAACCATGGGCAATTGTTTGCAGATACATGTATAATTTGCTCAGCTCCTGTGTTGTTCACCTGACACTAGGCTACAGGCTCAACACCTGTGGACATTTGCATGCACTCTTTCACAGCTACATTTTCTACGGGGGAGGAGGAAACTTGCATGGGAAAGGAACTCAGCTGAGAGGAGGCAGAGGTAGATAGTTTTATCTCCACATTGCTCAAACACAAAAGCATTTATTTAAACCTCTGTAAAACCTTGCTTCCAAGAACCAAGTGCATTACATAATTTGCATTATGCTATCCATTTGTATTTTCAAAGGAATCACATACTTCAAACTTCTTCATTGCCAAGACAAAAACTATGGTCATACACTAGACATTCTACCATTATAATTACAAAAAGCTCATAGTAAAGTCTTAAATGCCCTTATGACTTCAGTAGAAATTATCATAACTGTTGTAACCAGATATACAGAGGCTAAAGAGACACAAGTGAATATCCACATCAAAATAAGGTTTCAGGACTATCTATTCCACAACTCTAGTTTCATACTCTAATTGCTAATAATGATTACAAGAATGGTAAAGCATTCTTCAAAGAAAAGTTCCATGGCATAATGTATAAAGGAGATAATGCCCATAAAATATTTTGCACCTGCCTAGCACATGGCAACCCACTCCAGTGTTCTTGCCTGGAGAATCCCAGGGAAGGGGGAGCCTGGCGGGCTGCCGTCTCTGAGGTTGCACAGAGTCGGACATGACTGAAGCGACTTAGCAGCAGCAGCAGCAGCAGCACATGATCAATAACCAGTAGTAACAATTAACTTTTATGTTATAAAGTAAGAAAAAGATAAACTCGAGTGGGCCAGCCTTTCCAGGTGGTGCAGCGGTAAAGAATCTGCCTGCCAATGCAAGAGAGAAGACTTGGGTTTCATCCCTGCACTGGGAAGATCCCCTAGGGGAGGGAATGGCAACCCTCTCCAGTATTCTTGCCTGGGGAATCGCATGACCAGAGGACCCTGCTGGGCTGCAGCCCACGGAGTGGCAGAGCACGCATGCACACAGCAGCACAAACTTGGGCGGAAAAGGAGCAGTTTTTGTCACAAGATGAAAAATATCAGTGGAGACGAGAACTCTGTTCATCTGTTAACTGAATTTCTGGTGTGTTTATATTTAAGCCTGCTAAGTCGCTTCAGTCGTGTCCGACTCTGTGCAACCCCATAGTCGGCAGCCCACCAGGCTCCCCTATCCCTGGGATTCTCAAGGCAAGAACACTGGAGTAGGTTGCCATTGCCTTCTCCAATGCATGAAAGTGAAAAGTCAAAGTGAAGTCGCTCAATCGTGTCCGAGTCTTTGCGACCCCATGGACTGCAGCCAACCAGGCTCCTCCGTCCATGGGATTTTCCAGGCAAGAGTACTGGAGTGGGGTACCTAACATTTTATAAATAATTTTGATTCTACTGTCATGTAACTAGTTATTTTTTTGTGCACAGAAAGATGTAACTACAAGGATGCTTGAAGTGAAGTGAAGTGAAAGTCACTCAGTCATGTCCGACTCTTTGCGACCCCATGGACCATACAGTCCATGGAACTCTACAGACCAGAATACTGGAGTGAGTAACCACGCCCTTCTCCAGGGGATCTTCCCAACCCAGGAATCAAACCTGGGTCTCCTGCATTGCAGGTGGATGTTTTTACCAGCTGAACTACCAAGGAAGCCCACAAGAATGTTTACATCACCATTTTTATCATACAAAAAGTTGGAAACCATCTAATGTCCAATAGTAGAACACTAGGAAAATAAACATGATCTATTCCAATCACACAGTACAACATAATCATTCAGATTATTATTGTTCTAGAAAACTATTTAAGTGTCATGGGGAAAAAAATGTTCAGTATATAGTTCAGTAGCTCAGTCATGTTCGACTCTTTGAGACCCCATGAACTGCAGCACACCATGCTTCCCTGTCCTTCACCATCTCCCGGAGCTTGCTCAAACTCATTTTCATTGAGTCAGTGATGCCATCCAGTCATCTCATCCTCTGTCGTCCCTTTCTCCTCCTGCCTTTAATATTTGCCAGCATCAGGGTCTTTTCTAAAGAGCTGGCTCTTTGACATCAGGTGGTCAAAGTATTGGAGCTTCAGCTTCAGCATCAGTCCTTCCAATGAATATTCAGGACTGATCTCCTTTAGGATTGACTGGTTGGATCTCCTTGCAGTCCAAGGGACTCTCAGGAGTCTTCTCTAACACCACAGTTCCAAGACATCAGTTCTTCAGTGCTCAGCTTTCTTTATGGGCTAGGTAATAATGGCATTGTATAATGCTACTTTCAGTTCAGTTCAGTTCAGTTGCTCAGTCGTGTCCGACTCTTTGCGACCCCATGAATGGCAGCACGCCAGGCCTCCCTGTTCATCACCATCTCTTGGAGTTCACTCAGACTCACATCCATCGAGTC
>SJYT01082402.1:0-12636 GCA_006410635.1 Cephalophus harveyi
GCTACATTAAGTGACTTGTCCAAAATCACCCAGGGAGTCTATAGCATGATAGACTCTTAAAATCTTCACCTGATTATCTGGCCAAGGTGTGTCAGACAAATGCATGCAAGGGGCAAACACAACAGAAAGGCATTTATCAAGCCCCGTTGAGGTCTCAGAAGAGAAGCTGGTTGTATTGTAACAAAGCACAACTGTCTCGCAGCATTACCTTTTTAGAAATACACTGGGGGTAATTTAGAAATGTTGACCAAACAAAAACCTCTCAGGGCTAAATATTGTTGGAGGGTCTAGAGTTTTTATCTCTGATTTCTTGAATCTTAGCACTCTCTTTTCAGTTCAAGGAGGGAAATAGTAGTTTCAAGTACATCTCACCAACATTGGATACCCTGAGGCTAGGCTGAGGTTGAGCCTTCTTGCAGCCCAGTCAGCCCAAACTACCCTTTTCTCTGCAGACTTAGCCTTTTTGTCAGTGGGCCACACAGCTCAAAGCAGTGATCTCGGCAAAATTTCAGGCCACAGTTTAGCTATAAGTACCATCATTGAGGTTTTTTGTCCCTTGTGCCAGAAACCTGTGTTCTTTCCATTTGGTTCAACCTCAGTGTTGTAAGTAGGTGAATAACAGAGAGAGCATGTTAATGACCTACTGCTCTGCTCTCTCCTGCTGGGGTAAGTAAGTCATCACTCCCGGAAACCCGACTCAGCAATGAAGATGCCATTAGGAGCAGCTGAACATTTTCTGAATCCTTGGGTCAAATCTTGGAGCCAACTCTGGGGACAGAGAGAGGAACATGACAGACCTCCACATACCAAGAGCTCGCAGGGCTGAAAAGCAGGGACTCCTGCGTTTTCTACAAATCCTTTAGATGTACTCTGTGACCAGTCACTCAGCTGTATTCGACTCTTTGTGACCCCATAGACTGTAGCCCGCCAGGCTCCTCTGTCTCTGGGATTTTCCAGGCAGGAATACTGGAGCGGGTTGCCATTCCTACTGCAGGAGATCTTCCTGATCCAGGGATAGAATCTGCATCTTCGGCACTGCAGGCAGATTCTTTACCGCTGAGCCACTGGGGAAGACCCGAGTCTTTTAGATAGGCAATTAACATTCTTTAGGCTAAACTATGGAAATGCAAAAGGCTCTATATCTTGGCTTCTACCAATAGTCTTATCCTACATAATAATTGCTATGATCCTGGAGAACCCTGCATTAGTGATTCATCAAAAGCAACATGTTTCTGCCCATCAATCTGAGCAGGGTGATATTCTTTTTTCTCCCAGTGGTAAACGAAAATGACTTCAATAAAAGGTCTATGGAGCGTTGTTTGCTGCTGAAACTGTACATGAATCAAAACTAGAGCCACTGCAATGTGAGAGGTCCAGCGACATTAGCCCCTGAAAAGATGAGAGAGGTGGCAGACAAATAATCCTGGATAATAGATGAGGTCTTGAGTGACAGGCCCTTCTTGCTGTACATATACATCAAAGCCCCAGGGACTTGCTCTCTTTCACAGTATCTGGAACTTTATGGAGTTTCAGAGCATTAAAAAACTTGTACTTGCTTTATCCCATTTTCTTCTCACAGGTACCATTTTCATAGGTAGGAAAGCATCATTACTTCCTATTTGCAGATGAAAAGAATTGGCAAGCAAAGAGATTAAGGGACTGGCTTCTGATGGTACATTTTAATAGGGCTAAAACCTAGAGTCCAGAAGGTCAAGCTTGTCCAGACCATCTATCTACCACAGTGCTTCCCTCCGTGTAACATATTCTGAAGGAATAGCGAGGAAATTCAGTAGCGTGGCACCAGGCGTTTATATAGGCATGCCTTTGCTTTTCTCAGTTGCCACCAAGGAAGCCAGTAGGCAGAGGCTTGAGAGAAGAAGTCGTCTGTCCAGAGTCACAAGCAAGTGGCCAGCAGAGCCAGGACTCGGCTCAGATCTACTGTGTGTAGAACCTTACTTCTATCTGAGGTCTCCCCAGCTCTGTGCTGTGATGGGCACAAACCATGACCAGGAAATCCTGGCTGGAGTCATGTTGGAAAAGAATTCGTTGCAATTCAAAGACAGCGTAAAATTGGCTATGCCAGCAATTTCGGCAGGAAGAATTCAAGTAAGTGACCGCACTGGGAACAGTGGATGGCAAGGGAGGTGCTGAGGTAAGAACTGGGATTTGGGAACAAAATTCTCAACTTTCCCTAGAGCCAGCACGGCTTATGGACACTGTCAGGCTGATCATTACACGTGGAATGATGAACACGAGGACAAGCTGAATCATTTCCCATTAAGAAGCAAGCTACAAAGCCAATGGCCTGTCAGAGAGGCAAAAGTATCGATCGGGCATTTAGTGCAAATGATGGAACACTAATTGATAACTGAAGCTGTCAGGAAGCAGAGATTGTTTGCTTTCCTTATAGATTTCTTCCCCTCACTTTCATTTGCTTTAACGTTCAAAGCTTTGTTTGATGTGAATTTAATGCTTCCTTTTCTCATCCTGTTAATTCTTAGAGTATTTTATACCATACCCTTTTGTAAATGTCTGTCTTTATATATATATATTTTTTTTCTCTCTCTTGCTTCCCTGATGTTGTATTTAGGGTCTGGAAAGTCTGAGATTTCTTACAAGTTTTAGTTTTGAAAACCAAATGAAGTACTTCAGAGAGGCAAGTGAACCTCAAGGTGAAGGTTAGGAAGGGCATTTCATCTCTGGCAATAACTTTGAAGGGTGGAACATAGGTCAGCATGAAGCAGTCAACAAGGGGATATGTACATATTAAAAGGAAACAGTGAACCAACAGAAAAAATAAAGGTGATACAAACACCCCAAGAAGATTATCTAAAACATATTATTATTAAGTCAGAGGGGAGACTTTCGAATCCAGTGACAGAAAGGGGTAAAACATGAAAGGTACATTGCAAAAATCAAATAAGGTGTAATTTGAGGGGGAAAAATGTTGTTTATAGTCAATTTTGACCAAGATGTGTTGTGGATGTTAGGCTATTTTATTTTAAACTGAAAAAGATGATCAGAATTCTAGTGGTAGAATTTTTTTTTTTTTTAAAAAAAAGAAAATAAATTGGCACACAAGAGGGCAGAATAACCAAGTATTTGTCATTGTTCAGTCGGTAAGTTGTGTCTGTCTCTTTGTGACCCCAAGGGCTGCAATATGCCAGGCTTCCCTATCCTTCACTGTCTCCCGGAGTTTGTTCAAATGCATGGCCACTGAGCTGGTAATGATATTCAACCATCTCCTCCTCTATCACCTCTTTCTCCTCCTGCCTTCAATACGTTCCAGGATCAGAGTCTTAGGCTTCCCTGGTGACTCAGACGGTAAAGAATCTGCCTGCAATGTTGGAGACCAGGATTCAGTTGGGAAGCTCTCCTGGAGAAGGGAACGGCCCCATTCTAGTATTCTTGTCTGAAGAATTATATGGACAGAGGAGCCTGGCGAGCTACAGTACATGGGGTCACAAAGAGTCAGACACAACTGACTGACTAACACAAAAATCAAGTATTAATACTCTTTTTTAAAGGTAATACTTTTATAAAAATTACCCTTTTTCTCCAACTATTTTCACAGCTATGTGAAAGGAATCTTTCAGATACTCAAATCAAATACTCCAAATGATTCTCTTTCATCTTTCTCTTCAGTACTATGGTAACATGCATTTTTATATGCTTTTCATTTTCACATATATATAGATTTGTAAAAATATACATAGAGCCTTTTCAGTCTGGATAGATAATAGATACTTTTACATATATACATATATTATTCATCTATAATAATTATGTGTATATTACCTATAGGCCAAATAGATGTAACATCTTCAAAAGAGGACCAGTGACTATACCTTGCCCAGCTCTGTATCCTTCCTAGACCTGAGACGTGGTATGAGAGAGGAGAAGGTCACCAGGCTAAGTGAGGGATTGGTGAGCAATCAGACCCAGGGAACCAGGTACACACCTGAACCTTCACTCTGTCTGCAGTGCTTCCTAATTTGACAGTGGGAGAGCTTTTCCCTTGACTAATGATTCCCAATGCCATGACTAGATGTATTGATCTATCTGAAAAAAGGAGTCCTAACCATTTATCCTGAACTATCATATAATCTTATGACATAGTTTTGAGAGGTTTCCAACGGTCACTGATTCCAAGTTAGTGACCACCTGGATGAAGTTAAGTAGCATCTGCAAGGACCACTGTCTGTATACAGACACAAAACATTTTTAAAGAGTAAACTACATGTTTACTTCCCTGGTGGCTCAGAGGTTAAAGCGTCTGCCTCTGATGCGGGAGACCCGGGTTCGATCCCTGGGTCGGGAAGATCCCCTGGAGAAGGAAATGGCAATCCACTCCAGTATTCTTGCCTGGAGAATCCCATGGACAGAGAAGCCTAGTAGGTTACAGTCCACGGGGTCGCAAAGAGTCGGACAGGACTGAGCGACTTCACCTTCACCTTCACATGTAAAAGACCAGATAAGATAAGAAGATAGCAAAGAGAAATAAACCCGCCTTAGTGAAGGTTTGCCAGGAGAAATATCAATAATCTTAGATATGCAGATGACACCACCCTTGGGCAGAAAGCAAAGAGGAATTAAAGAGCCTCCTCCTTCTTGATGAAGGTGAAAGTGGAGAGTGAAAAAGCTGGCTTAAAACTCAACATTCAGAAAACTAAGACATGGCATCTGGTCCCATCACTTCATGGCAAATCAATGGGGAAACAATGGAAACAGTGAGAGACTTTATTTTCTTGGGTTCCAAAATCTCTGTGGATGGTGACTGCAGCTATGAAATTAGAAGACGCTTGCTGCTTGGAAGAAAAACAATGACAAACCTGTAAAGCATATTAAAAAGCAGAGACATTGCTGACCAGGGTATATCTAGTCAAAGCTATGGTTTTTCCAGTAGTCATATCTGGATGTGAGAGCTGGACAATAATTCGGCTGAGAGCTGAAGAACTGATGTCCTCTAACTGTGATGTTGGAGAAGACTCTTTTGAGAGGCCCTTAGACTGTAAGTTGGAGAAGGGAACGGCTACCCACTCCACTATTCTGGCCTGGAGAATTCATGGGGTCGCAGTCCATGGGGTCCCCAGAGTCCATGGGGTCGCAAAGAGTTGGACACGACTAAGTGACTTTCACTTTCACTCAACTGCAAGGAGATCAAAGCAGTCAATCCTAAAGGAAATCAGTCCTGAATGTTCACTGGAAGGACTGATGCTGAAGCTGAAGCACCAATATGTCGGCCACCTGATGCAAAGAGCCAACTCATTGGGAAAGCCCTGATGCTGGGAAAGACTGAGGGCAGGAGGAGAAAGGGAAGAGAGAGCATGAGATGGTTGGATGGCATCACCAACTCGATGGACATGAATTTGAGCAAACTCTGGGAGATGGTGAAGGACAGGGAAGCCTGGTGTGCTGCGGTCTATGGGATTGCAAAACTTGGACACAACTTAGTGACTGAACAGCAACAGCGAAGGTGGGAGGAAGGGAGGTCACCAGACAATGCTTCAGGTGCTCCTAAAGTCTTTGCTGTAGACTTGCCATACACTGTCCACCCTTTCTCTGCTATATCAGAAAATGAAACAGTGAAAACAACAAAACTGTAAAGAGCTGACGGCTGTTGATTTTACTATTATTAGGTCACTGTGTGTGCAGGGAAGATACAGTTCTGATGGCTAATTTCAAACTGTACCTAAAATGCACATCAGTAGGAGGGAGATATTGAGACAACCAGGTACCCTGTTCTTTACTTTCCCACATGTATACTTGTCCCGCTTGTGGGATCAATGCGGCAACTTCCAAACAGCATCTGTTAAGTTCCTTTGAGACTCAGTTCTGAAGATCCCACCACCACATTCCTTTCTGTCTCCCAGAGTTGACTGGTCGTTGTCAGCTTTTGTATTTGTGTCCCAGACTTGATCCAAATCCATAGCTCTCCCCTTCTCCCTTGTTTCCATGCACCTCTTTTGTGTGTGTGTGTGCGTGTATGCTCAATCATGTCCAACTTTTTGTGACCCTTTAGACTGTAGCCCACTAGGCTCCTCTGTCCACGGGATTCTCTAGGCAAGAATACTAGAGTAGGTTGACATTGTCTCCTCTGGGGATCTTCCCGATCCAGGGATTGAATCCACATATCCAGCTTCTCCAGCATTGGCAGGTAGATTCTTCTGATCAACCCAAGAAGCCCTCTTATGCACCTCTCACTCCTCCAAAACCACATTCCAGTGTGAACTCAGCCTTCCTGCCTTGGTCTCTGGCCAATTCCTTCCTGCCTTTGCAATAGCCCTTGTTCAAACTGGCCCTTTTAGATCCTTGTGTCCGGATCCTGATCTTGTCAGGCTAAATCCTCTAATCTCTCAATGGGTTGTGCAAACAGGAGCTTCAGCTCCAAAACACTGACCTCTGGACTGCTCTAAACCTCTTGAGTGTAGAGCCAGCCTGTGCTTTCCCAAACTGCCAGATGTCAGTTCCTGGACCCTGAACAGAGCTTGGGCAGCAAAAATCTGCTTTTCCACCTGACTCCCTTCCTGCTCTGAGAGGAGGGTATCCTCCTCTCAGGATACCCAGCACACCCAGAGTTCTTAGTTCTCTGAATCTGGCTTTCTTCAGCTTGCTGAACTCTACCATCATCTAACTTACCTACTGAATCACTAGAAGCTGAAACCACGGGTGGAGACCAGAGTATTTGCAGGAATCAGACTTAGATTTGTGCATTGCTTCTCGTTATCCTTTCTGCTTATGCCTCTATGCTATTTAGCTAAGTGATTCTCTGGACCTTTCCATCCATAATTGTGTTTTCCACTCAGTGACAGAACAGTTATGCCCTGGCATAACTCAGAGCCTGAACTGGCCCATTTTCATGAGAGGGTCTTCCAAGCCTTCTGGCCTGGACTTCTGAATCCAGACACAAACGTCAACCACTACTGTGATTGAGCTCCCTCTATTTTAGGTTTCTGACTTATTAACATCAGTGGTTGGCATGGAGTGGTAGATCGGCATTGCTTTTCATGATTAGGACCCACAGTGGTGAGGATGATGAAGTGAGAAGGCACACACACGCTCTGGTTCTGCTGCCTGCTAGTTAAGGATTTGGGGCAAATCCTATGACAAGTCCACAGTTTCCTTGTTTCTCAACAAAAAGGAAATTAAACTTGGCTTCCTCTAGAACATTTTAATTCCATAATACAAGAAAAAGAAGTATTTGATCCACATAACATAGCCTTCTCTGTCTCTACAGATGAAGTCACAATTTTGTTACCCAGATAGATGCTATTTATGGCTGTGATTTACTTTATCTGCTCATACATAGAAAATAATCCCCTGCAAATCTCTTAAAAGATCATACTTAATTCACATAGTGACTTGGAACCTTTATACTTTGGAAATTTAATTTATCTTTCATTCATAAATCAATCAAGGTATCTGAATTTAAGAATCAACTTTTTCCTTTTCTTAAACAAAGATGAGAGCAAAAAAAATGCCATTTTAAGGTACAGTAATTTAATTTCTTAACACTTTCACTTACTTTCAACATAATTTCTAGAAATAGCATGCTAATGTTTCAAGCTAAAAAGCTCATTTATATGTACTATTTAATGCAATTATTTCAAAAATATTTTAAAGTATTTAACCTTCAGCAAAAGAGTTTATCAAAAGGGAACAAAAATGATACTAAAAAAGTGTCAAGTGGTACCTTATTTTCTGTTGACATGTAATTATTGAAGACCCATTCCAGGGGAGGTGCTGAGCACTGAAATGAAGGGGGCTGTAGCAGCAAGTAGCTGAGTTCTTCACAGCTCAGTGGGGAAATAGAGGTGTCTAAGTTATATAATATTAGGTAGAAAGTAATACACTCTAAGGTAGAGACACAGGCTCTTTCTTGTTTCATGTTTATCTCTTTGGCATTTTTATACAGTTTTGTTTTCCCTAGTTCTTTTACCAAACTGTCACTTCTGAGGCATCAGGTGTGAATACAGTAGCTTTATTTTTGGCTTATAAGCCCATCATTCATGTAACAGATACAAACAGGTGCCATAAATCATGGCTGCTGATGTGTACATAATCAAAAATGTCGCTTTGTGTTACCTGCTCCCTGTGTGAAATGGCAAGAAAAGCACTGTGCCTACCCTTCCGACTTCTCTATCAATTATCAAGATCAAGTGGGACTTTATGGCTGGGCCTGCAGAATTAACCCTTGAAAGACTGAGTGAACATTCTTATTTTGGTTATCAAACAAATGTATGGCATGTAAAATTTTCTTTTACATAGGATTTTCCATCAGCAGAACAGAGAATTGAACAAGAGACCTAAAAAGAAGGAAGAGGAACCGGATAAAGTGAAACCTGACCATGTCAAAGATTATTTTGAGCTAAAAATTCAAGAAGCAGGGGCCCTGCTGACACGTGGAGATGATCTCTGGGAATCACAATCGTTAACTAGGCTGTCGTGATTCAGGACAGCCAGCCCCACACCTGGAATATTAGGAGTCAAGAGGGGATGAGGTGGGCATATGAGGTGGCCAAGAATAGAAGCGGAAGTTTGTACTTATATCCTGTTAACTTACAAGCCTTCCCCTAAAGAATCCAGGTACACACACTAGGTCTTGATCCTGGCTTCTGGAAATGCCCTCTAATATGTCACGATTACCCAAATAGATTATCAGAATAATCCCTGAAATTTCTGAATTCATGTAGAGTCAGGATTGCTAACTTTTGCAAGGGAGACTTTCATTGCAAGGATGTATTTTGCTAGGCCAGCCCAAAGCTCCATCATTGAACTTTGCAGTTTGTACCTCAAGGCAATAAAATTTAATGCATTTTAATCTCAAGCATCCCAAATTTGTGCATATAGTGGCCTCTCAATTTATTTAAACTCTTGATTTATTGGCATGACATGCTTGAATCTGTAAGATTATGGCCCTGATTCTCCTTTCAACCTCAATTTGTACCATTGTCTCCCTTACTTATTCTGATTCAGCCGTTTGAATTGTTATGATTCCTCTAATGCACCAAACTCCTTCCCTCAGCCTTCCTTCCTCCCAAAATTGATTTCCCTACAAGAAATCATCTAGTGGCATCTCATGTCTCAGAAGTTTTAGGGATCTGAGCACCTATGTAGAAGGAAATGCCCTTTCAAAGAAAAGTTGCCAGCAAAGAAGCTTTTGGTGACATTTCTGCCCCAGTCTTAGAGTCATACCTATGCTTGGGTTTTGCTCACTTTATAGAGTCAACAGATGGCACCTAGATAGATTTCAAGGATGTTTCTATCCTAATATCCTAATAAAAAACCTGACTGAATTTCTACCTTGTCAATTACTCAAAGCTCCTTGACTGTCCCTTGTTGTTTTCAAGTTCACCTGTCCTGTGTAGGATTACAGAAATATTTGACATCAACCAACAACACATTGGCTTCCCAGGTGGTGCTAGTGGTAAAGAACCCTCCTGGGAATGCAGGAGATATAAGAGATGCAGGTTCAATCCCCAGTTTGGGAACATTCCCTGGATAAGGGAAGGGCAATCCACTCCAATATTCCTGCCTGGAGAACCTGGCGGGCTACAGTCCATGGGGTCTCNACACATTGGCTTCCCAGGTGGTGCTAGTGGTAAAGAACCCTCCTGGGAATGCAGGAGATATAAGAGATGCAGGTTCAATCCCCAGTTTGGGAACATCCCCTGGATAAGGGAAGGGCAATCCACTCCAATATTCCTGCCTGGAGAACCTGGCGGGCTACAGTCCATGGGGTCTCACAGAGTCAGATATGACGGAGTGCGCACATGAGCATGAGTGCGCGAGCGCACACACACACACAAACACACAACTGTACATTAGTTGCATGTTCTCTAGCTTATTTGGCAAATATAAGATCTAGTTTATATTTAAGTATTTAATATTTGTAAGAGTCTGATAATATGAACTTAGGCTCTTTCTATTAATTATATTCTGACCTTGAATAACTTACTTGTTCTATCTTTACATCAGCTTATTAGTCTGTTAAATAATTTCTAAGATTCCCTCTAAATTCACCATTCTATACAATAAAATTGTATCTGTATTTATCAAATTTCCATCCCAAATCATGTTATTTAAAACATCTTTTATTCCCCTTCCTTGTATATCACTCCTAGAATGTAATTTCTGGGACAGGGCAGTGAAGCTAAACTTACAATGCATGTGGCACCCTGGAGACTGTTGGCATAATTAAGCAATTTTTTACAGTGAGTGGAAATGACATACTTTAAAATTGACCATGTGTGTCACTGCAAAAATATTCTGTCTAAATGCTACAGGGTATAAAATGTATTTACTATTTGACATTGTTTCCTTCCTTTTAGAGGTCCAACTTTTTGTTATCAATTTATTCAAAGGCAATTTTGAAATATGATTCACCTTACAATCAGAATGGATGGATATATAACCTATACAAGTGTCTCACTTAAAAATACTTGAAGATGAAAGGAGCGAAAGCATTGATAGAACAAGTTTATCACAGAAGAAAATAAAAATGAGAGACCTGGAGGAAAGAAGGGAGAGAGACATTGAAAGATAAAAGGAACATGAACAGAAATAAAGTATATGCAAGACAACACTAATACACATGAGCTTGCAGCCCATGTGAGGCCACAGATATTTCTTTTATTAGATGATAGATTTACTCTAAATATCGTCTACTTGGTTTGATTTCTGCAGTTATGCCACGAGGCTATTATGCTTGACCAGCTCTCCTGGATGGAGAAGGCAATGGCATCCCACTCCAGTACTCTTGCCTGGAAACTCCCATGGACGGAGGAGCCTGGTGGGCTGCAGTCCATGGGGTCGCTGAGTCGGACACGACTGAGCGACTTTACTTTCACTTTTCACTTTCATGCATTGGAGAAGGAAATGGCAACCCACTCCAGTGTTCTTGCCTGGAGAATCCCAGGGATGGCAGAGCCCAATGGGCTGCCATCTGTGGGGTCGCACAGAGTCGGACACGACTGAGGCGACTTAGCAGCAGCAGCAGCAGCAGCTGCTCTCCTGGAATTGCTTCCAGAGAAATGGCCATTCTCTCTATTTCACTTTGTTGAGGCCATATGGCTTATTAAAATAAGTTTAGGATATCAATTTGTCAGTAGAACTGGAAAAATAGTGTTATTGAAGTTCCTATTAATTGACTAAATATAAGTGCACAAAGGTCCAGGAGAGCTTACAAGCAGAGAACATATCTTACATCTGCTGACTCTGCTTCCTCCCCTATAACAACAAGGAATTCAGAATTTATTGGAAGGATAACTTGTTTTGTGAGGAAAAAAAAATCTTTATGTTTAAAGATTCCCTTGAGGATTTGTTTCACAAAAAAAAAAAAANCCATGGGATCACCAAGAGTTGGACACGACTGAGCAACTGAACTGAACTGAACTTATTTACTAAACGGGAAAAGATTCACAGACTTAGAGAACAAATTTATTGTTGCCAGGGGAAATGTTATGGAGAAAGGAGAGTTGAGTTTGGGATGAACATGTACACACTACTATATTAAAAATGGATCACTGCATAGAACCTACTGTGTAGCAGAAGCACCCACTGTATATCACAGGGAATTCTACTCAATATTTTGTGGCAGCCTGGATGGGAGGGGAGTTTGGGAGAGAATGGATGTATGTATATGTATGGCTGAGCCCCTTGTTGTCTACCTGAAACTATCACAACATTGTTAATAGGCTATACTCCAATATGAAATAAAAAGTTAAAAAACAAACATAATAACAACAGAAAAATAAATTGGCTCTGTGTTAAAGTGAGAACCACTCTTTAGTTAACTTGTCTTCATAAAGCAAGCTGTACAGAGAGATACAAATTTTGAGACCAGCTGTAGCTTATTATTCTATGGTATAGGAAGTATTCTTCCAGGTGTTCTTCCAGGTATGCTATGGTGTAGAAAGTATTCTTCCAGGCGATTAAATGTTCTTCAATGGATGTAAAACATTTTGGACTTGCAATTAGAATATCATACATACACATGCCCTGAAAAGAAATAAATTAAGGGCTTTATTTTTAAAACCGGTTAATTCTTCAGTGCATACATACTTGGAATTTGTGATTATGTGTGAATGAAAGAGACAGCAATTGAAAACAATTATATCTATAACTGGCAAATTGTGAGCCAATCTGCCTACCTTGTATAGAATTGGATATTTAAATTTACAAAGCAAAGTATTACATTTTCTAAAATGATTTATTTTCTTAAATTTAATTAGATAATTTAGATGACAATTTTAAATACTATAGTTGATACATTTTTATTTAACAAAAATACTTATTAATTTATTGAAGTTTCATATCAAGGTCATTTTGAAGAAATAATATCACATAGCCCTACAAGATGGCACTGTTGGGAATTTGAAAATTCTTAAGTATGGCAAAATAAAAATTAAAAATATCCTTTTTTCCACTTATGTTTTTGTGTATATACCTATATACATATAAGCCAGATGTTCAGAGCTAACAATTTAATAAACATAATCTAGAGAATTAGAAGCATGTCTATTTACTTCTATTCCTTTTCTCTGACCAAATGAGGTCTATATAATGGCTTTGGATGTTCTTCCAATATAAAACTTCCTTTTAAAGTCATTTAAGAAGAGATGGGAATACCAGACC
>SJYT01082403.1:3990-74040 GCA_006410635.1 Cephalophus harveyi
TATCTAATTTAACCAAAAAATATTTTGTAATGTCAGATATATGAGAAAGATATTTGAAGAAATTGATATATTAGGATTTAATATACATTCATGGTTAGAAAATAATCATCTTTCACTAACAAATATACTTAGTGGACATAAATAGTTATGCTATGAAGAAGTTTTTCATTTATTGTGTTTTCAATACTATAAATTTCATTTGCCACTTGACAGTTTAGAAACAATAGATTTGAGCACAAAGTGGAAAATAATATGTTTTACTGCATGTTGACACTATGTATTATGAGGAAGAAATGAAGTCATACAGATGGAAGAAGGAAGACCTAAAGAGCTGGTCTCTAGCACAGGTCTTATTTTTAAAGTCTATGTTTTTTACTTCATAGTAGTTTGGGATTTTTGAAAGTTATGATCACACTACAGATGTTCTCTTTTTTTCATTTAGTTATATGGATTATTCCAAGATTGAGGATACATCTACAGTGTGAATCTTCTTCTTTATACTAATATCTATGGCTAGAAAGACCCTAGGAATAGGGTGCTTAAGAGAACTCTTATGCCCATTGGAGAATGGATTGAGAACTTGAGCCTTTATTGAACCTTTCTCTTTTTTTCATTTAGTTATATGGATTATTCCAAGATTGAGGATACATCTACAGTGTGAATCTTCTTCTTTATACTAATATCTATGGCTAGAAAGACCCTAGGAATAGGGTGCTTAAGAGAACTCTTATGCCCATTGGAGAATGGATTGAGAACTTGAGCCTTTATTGAACCCTTAAAAAGCTTCGGTTGGCACACAGGTGAGCAGTGCTGTCAGACTAAAATAATAATAATTAGATGAAATGCTGGCATGAGAACACATAGGTGGCATTTAAGAAATCTCAATGAGTAAAGCCCTTTGCCAGAGTTCTCTGATGCCCTACTAAAATTGGGGACATAGAGCCTTTATTGTTCATTAGGAAACAGCATATTGGAGAAGCTTGAATTTAATCTGATACTGATTTATTATTTTTAAAAATAGCGTTTAGGATCTACATCTTTCGTGTGGTTGTATTTTTGTCTTGGATTTCTCAGTTTACATTCATCAGACTTCCAAAAAACAAACCTTCCCTTCTTCACTTTGTTTATTCTAGTGGACACAGAGTTCTTTGATGCTGTATGAGATTTTATATATTCACAAAAGAGTTGTTAAATTATTTTTATTAGATGGCAATATCAATGGGCAAAAAGGCATTGCATTGAAAAATATTTCTTAAAAATTACTCTATGAACAAATATCTACCTATCTGTCTATATGCTAAGTCTCTTCAGTCGTGTCTGACTCTTTGTGACCCTGTGGGCTGCAGCCTGCCAGGCTCCCCTGTCCATGGGATTCTCCAGGCAAGAATACTGAAGTGGGTTGCCATGCCCTCCTCCAAAGGAGTCTTCTGGCCCAGGGATCAGACCTGGGCCTTTTACTGTCCTGCACTGGCAGGCACATTCTTTTACCACTAATACCACCTAGGTGTATGTTTGGCCAAGAAATGTGTTCAGGTGTTCCTTACCATCTTATGGAAAAACCCAAGTGAATTTCTTGACCAATCCCATATATGCAGATATACATATACAAATGGACACGTTCTTACTTTGGAACCAAAATCTTTAGATTTAGATGACAGATATTTTGTTAAAGTGAAGGTGCTCTTATTTCTGCATCTCATGGGTAGAGGCGTTGATGTCGTCTTGATTCCTTGTTAGTTAGTTTTCAGTCTCCAAGTTAGAGCACTGCATTTCCTCCCCAAGGCTCTCACATTCTTTTATTTGAGGTGAGTTGTTCATCATTTCCTATTTTCCTTTCTCTTGGTCAAAAAACCATAATGTAATTTAGAAATTGATCATTTAGCCAAAAATGCAATGGCAAAAGAGAAAAAAAGATCTTATTAATAGCATTATAACAATTTTGTGGGTCTACAAGAGACAGAGAAAAGAGAGAGGGTGTGTGTGTTATGTTCTGACTTTGCCCAGTGACCTTATAAAATGATAGTAATTATCCTTTTTTGTTGACTTTAGGCTTTTATGATCTTTTCAAGAAATGGCGAAAAAGGGAAAATAACTGCTAATTGCTCATCTTTTTTTGTAATGTTGGAAAGTACAGTGCAGTGATTTTAAAAAAAGATTCATAGAACAAGGAAAAAATCATCTTTGCCATCATCAGGCAGCTCTTGTTAACCACTTGCTCACTAGGGGGTGTCACGGCAGACAGGCGAACCCCACGGGAGGATGTGAGCTGTGTTCACCTCCTGTGATGTGCCCTGTGTGTCTCATAGTCTAGCTTATTGAATGTTCACAGGATGTCTAAGACATTTGAATAATTATGCCAATTTAGAGATGAGGAAAGTCAGATTAGAGGCATAGTAACCTTCTCATGCTATACATGGCAGCCTTGGGGTTTTATCCCATAGGATCTGTTTCCTTCCAAATTCCTGATGTGATTGAGGGCATTAGGAATCCCTTGGAGGGTGGTGGTGAGGTTGTTCAGTTGCTAAGTCATGTCCGACCGCTTGTGATTCCATGCGCTGCAGGGAGCCAGGCTCCTCTGTCCTTCACTATCTTCCAGAGTCAACTCAAATTCATGTCCATTGAGTTGGTGATTCTAACTAACCATCTCCGTCTCTGCCACCCCCTTCTCCTTTTGCCTTCAGTCTTTCTCAGCATCAGTCTTTTCCAATGAATTGGCTCTTTGCATCAGGTGGCCAAAGTATTGGAGTTTCAGCCTCAGCTTCAATATCGATCCTTCCAATGAAATTCAGGGTTGGGAGTTCCTTTAGGATTGACTGGTTTGATCTGCTTGCTGGCCAAGAGACTCTCAAGAATCCTCTCCAGCACCACAGTTGGAAAGCATCATTTCTTCTGCTCTCAGCCTTCTTTATGGTCCAACTCTCACATCCATTCATGACTACTGGAAAAAGCATAGCTTTGACTAGATGGATGTTTGTCGGCAAAGTGATGTCTCTGCTTTTTAATTTGCTGTTTGGGTTTGTCATAGCTTTCCTTACAAGGAGCAAGCGTCTTTTAATTTCATGGCTGGTGAGCAATTCCCAACTACTTTCCAATGAAAAAGTAACCCCAGAAAGAGTATGTGCCTTAAAAGAATTAAAGAAAAGAAATGTGTTTGGGGGGTGGATTTGGCTCTGACTCCCATAGTGTTAACTTTATTTGCAGAAACCTTAGGTGGGTCTCAGAGGGTCACCAGCAGGCCATGTAAATCCCAGATATCATGGAAAATCAGAGTGCAGGTGGAAGCCTGTTGTGAGACATTTACGATGATAAATGTGACAGGTCTTGGAACACGTTTAATTGCCAGGACAATCTGGAGAGCTGGAGGCATGATTCTTTTGGGAAAGCCAGGAGAGGTGCTTGACAGATGGGATTTTGCCTGAAGCCTCAGAGACTCAAAAGGCTTCTGTCTCTTTTTTTCACATCTGTTCTTGGCTCCCTAAGTATTATGTATTCCCCTCACCTGGATGCCAAGTGTTTTCTCTAAGAAAACATTGCATCTTTTCCAGCTGTACTGTAATTTCACACTGTGACTTGAATTTAACACAGTTTTATTGCAGATAAAACTAGAGAAGCTTTGGGATGTCTCTATCAGGTATGCATGGTCAAAATTATATTTTTCAACTTAATGTTTTCTTTTTTGAGGATGTGATTTGGCAGTGCTTGCATCCTCTTTGTTTAAATACCAGTATACAAATATATTCTTTCTTTAAAATAAATAAATAAATAAATACCAGTATACACTAACCATGATCTCACTGGTATAAATCACTGGTTCATTTTGTTCATATTTGGTTTTTTTTTGTTGTTATTTTTGTTCAGTCGCCAAGTCATGTCCAACCCTGCGACCCCATGGACTGCAGCACGCCAGGCTCCTCTGTCCTCCACTACCTCCCAGAGTTTGCTCCAGTTCATCAACATTGAGTCAGTGATGTTATCTAACCAGCTCAGCCTCTGCTATCCCCTTCTCCTCTTGCCTTCAGTCTTTCCCAGCATCGGGGTCTTTTCCATTTGGAAAGTAACAAAAAGTAATTATGATACACTAGAAAATAAATTCTGAGTTGTTTCAGTGTCAAACAATGATTCACACTTAATTTCATTCCACATCTCATGCTGATGCTGATTTTATTNCAGCTCAGCCTCTGCTATCCCCTTCTCCTCTTGCCTTCAGTCTTTCCCAGCATCGGGGTCTTTTCCATTTGGAAAGTAACAAAAAGTAATTATGATACACTAGAAAATAAATTCTGAGTTGTTTCAGTGTCAAACAATGATTCA
The DNA here is from genome assembly GCA_006410635.1 of Cephalophus harveyi. Taxonomy (NCBI): domain Eukaryota; kingdom Metazoa; phylum Chordata; class Mammalia; order Artiodactyla; family Bovidae; genus Cephalophus; species Cephalophus harveyi. Next base: position 8,302 of record SJYT01082403.1, read on the forward strand.
CACTTAATTTCATTCCACATCTCATGATGATGCTGGTTTTATTCTGGCAGGCATGTCTGGATTTATGTTAAGTAAGAGTGTTGCCTTCTAAGGCAGCTGTGGCTCGCAGCCTCTTACTAGAGGGAATTTGCAACTTAATCCTAATGTATTTAATTTCTCTGTTGTTGTTGTGTAATTGCTAAATTGTGTCTGACTCTTTGCAACCCTGCAGACTGTAGCCTGCCAGGCTCCTCTGTCCATGGGATTTCCCAGGCAAGAGGACTGGAATGGGTCACCATTTACTTCCCCCAGGGATCATACCAACCCAGGGATCAAACCCTTGTAAGGTGGCACCTGAACCACCTTACCAATAGTTAAGATGAGTTACACTGGAGAGGGGAAAGTAAAAAGAGGAGTGACTTGGTGATAATTTTACCAACAGCAAACTTATATAAGAAAAGGAGATGACTGATATTTGGGGCCATTCTGATTCAGAATCCATGGCCCTTAATTGTAAGGTGGCACCTGAACCACCTTACCAATAGTTAAGATGAGTTACACTGGAGAGGGGAAAGTAAAAAGAGGAGTGACTTGGTGATAATTTTACCAACAGCAAACTTATATAAGAAAAGGAGATGACTGATATTTGGGGCCATTCTGATTCAGAATCCATGGCCCTTATAAAGTCTGGGCATTGTTTGGAGCTTCTGGGCTTAGGCAGTGTACTAAAGTAGAGTCAGTGGAACTAAAAAAGGTGATGAGTGAATAGTAGGTCTGTCAGTGCTTGGTACTGGAAAAAAGGTGTTGAGGCAGAGATTAGGGAATGTGTGTCAGAGACCTGAGTCAGATGGCTGAATTCCCAGTCTTGCCTAGAGGAAGTCGAATGGAATGGGAGCTGAGGGACACATTAGGTATGTTAGATGGAGAGAGTCCCAAACAAATCTGAAGAGACATAAAGTCTCATAGAACCACGAAGTCAATATTCAGAGAGTTTTCTTCAGCAAGCATGAGAAGTGTTCATGAGACTATTGGCTAAAATCCAGACATCGGTATTTCTCCCAATCAAGCTGACCATCAAGAGGACTTTTTGCTTTTTTTTTTTTTTTTTTTTTTTTTTTAAAAAAAAAATTCTTAATTCCTATTTTTTTATTTAAAATAATATACATTCATGGTTAGAAAATAATCATCTTTCACTAACAAATATACTTAGTGGACATAAATAGTTATGCTATGAAGAAGTTTTTCATTTATTGTGTTTTCAATACTATAAATTTCATTTGCCACTTGACAGTTTAGAAACAATAGATTTGAGCACAAAGTGGAAAATAATATGTTTTACTGCATGTTGACACTATGTATTATGAGGAAGAAATGAAGTCACACAGATGGAAGAAGGAAGACCTAAAGAGCTGGTCTCTAGCACAGGTCTTATTTTTAAAGTCTATGTTTTTTACTTCATAGTAGTTTGGGATTTTTGAAAGTTATGATCACACTACAGATGTTCTCGTTTTTTCATTTAGTTATATGGATTATTCCAAGATTGAGGATACATCTACAGTGTGAATCTTCTTCTTTATACTAATATCTATGGCTAGAAAGACCCTAGGAATAGGGTGCTTAAGAGAACTCTTATGCCCATTGGAGAATGGATTGAGAACTTGAGCCTTTATTGAACCATTAAAAAGCTTTGGTTGGCACACAGGTGAGCAGTGCTGTCAGGCTAAAATAATAATAATTAGATGAAATGCTGGCATAAGAACACATAGGTGGCATTTAAGAAATCTCAGTGAGTAAAGCCCTTTGCCAGAGTTCTCTGATGCCCTACTAAAATTGGGGACATAGAGCCTTTATTGTTAATTAGGAAACAGCATATTGGAGAAGCTTGAATTTAATCTGATACTGATTTATTATTTTTAAAAATAGCGTTTAGGATCTACATCTTTCGTGTGGTTGTATTTTTGTCTTGGATTTGTCAGTTTACATTCATCAGACTTCCAAAAAACAAACCTTCCCTTCTTCACTTTGTTTATTCTAGTGGACACAGAGTTCTTTGATGCTGTATGAGATTTTATATATTCACAAAAGAGTTGTTAAATTATTTTTATTAGATGGCAATATCAATGGGCAAAAAGGCATAGCATTGAAAAATATTTCTTAAAAATTACTCTATGAACAAATATCTACCTATCTGTCTATATGCTAAGTCTCTTCAGTCGTGTCTGACTCTTGGTGACCCTGTGGGCTGCAGCCTGCCAGGCTCCCCTGTCCATGGGATTCTCCAGGCAAGAATACTGAAGTGGGTTGCCATGCCCTCCTCCAAAGGACTCTTCTGGCCCAGGGATCAGACCTGGGCCTTTTACTGTCCTGCACTGGCAGGCACATTCTTTTACCACTAATGCCACCTAGGTATATGTTTGGCCAAAAAATGTGTTCAGGTGTTCCTTACCATCTTATGGAAAAACCCAAGTGAATTTCTTGACCAATCCCATATATGCAGATATACATATACAAATGGATATGTTCTTACTTTGGAACCAAAATCTTTAGATTTAGGTGACAGATATTTTGTTAAAGTGAAGGTGCTCTTATTTCTGCATCTCATGGGTAGAGGCGTGGATATCGTCTTGATTCCTTGTTAGTTAGTTTTCAGTCTCCAAGTTAGAGCACTGCATTTCCTCCCCAAGGCTCTCACATTCTTTTATTTGAGGTGAGTTGTTCATCATTTCCTATTTTCCTTTCTCTTGGTCAAAAAACCATAATGTAATTTAGAAATTGATCATTTAGCCAAAAATGCAATGGCAAAAGAGAAAAAAAGATCTTATTAATAGTATTATAACAATTTTGTGGGTCTACAAGAGACAGAGAAAAGAGAGAGGGTGTGTGTGTTATGTTCTGACTTTGCCCAGTGACCTTATAAAATGATAGTAATTATCCTTTTTTGTTGACTTTAGGCTTTTATGATCTTTTCAAGAAATGGCGAAAAAGGGAAAATAACTGCTAATTGCTCATCTTTTTTTGTAATGTTGGAAAGTACAGTGCAGTGATTTTAAAAAAAGATTCATAGAACAAGGAAAAAATCATCTTTGCCATCATCAGGCAGCTCTTGTTAACCACTTGCTCACTAGGGGGTGTCACGGCAGACAGGCGAACCCCACGGGAGGATGTGAGCTGTGTTCACCTCCTGTGATGTGCCCTGTGTGTTTCATAGTCTAGCTTATTGAATGTTCACAGGATGTCTAAGATATTTGAATAATTATGCCAATTTAGAGATGAAGAAAGTCAGATTAGAGGCATAGTAACCTTCTCCTGCTCTTCATGGCAGACTTGGGGTTTTATCCCATAAGATCTGTTTCCTTCCAAATTCCTGATGTGATTGAGGGCATTAGGAATCCCTTGGAGGGTGGTGGTGAGGTTGTTCAGTTGCTAAGTCATGTCCGACCGTTTGTGATTCCATGCGCTGCAGGGAGCCAGGCTCCTCTGTCCTTCACTATCTTCCAGAGTCAACTCAAATTCATGTCCATTGAGTTGGTGATTCTAACTAACCATCTCAGTCTCTGCACCCCCTTCTCCTTTTGCCTTCAGTCTTTCTCAGTATCAGTCTTTTCCAATGAATTGGCTCTTTGCATCAGGTGGCCAAAGTATTGGAGTTTCAGCCTCAGCTTCAATATCAATCCTTCCAATGAAATTCAGGGTTGGGAGTTCCTTTAGGATTGACTGGTTTGATCTGCTTGCTGGCCAAGAGACTCTCAAGAATCCTCTCCAGCACCACAGTTGGAAAGCATCATTTCTTCTGCTCTCAGCCTTCTTTATGGTCCAACTCTCACATCCATTCGTGACTACTGGAAAAAGCATAGCTTTGACTAGACAGATGTATGTCAGCAAAGTGATGTCTCTGCTTTTTAATTTGCTGTCTGGGTTTGTCATAGCTTTCCTTCCAAGGAGCAAGTGTCTTTTTCCTCTCCAGCACCACAGTTGGAAAGCATCATTTCTTCTGCTCTCAGCCTTCTTTATGGTCCAACTCTCACATCCATTCATGACTACTGGAAAAAGCATAGCTTTGACTAGATGGATGTTTGTCGGCAAAGTGATGTCTCTGCTTTTTAATTTGCTGTTTGGGTTTGTCATAGCTTTCCTTACAAGGAGCAAGCGTCTTTTAATTTCATGGCTGGTGAGCAATTCCCAACTACTTTCCAATGAAAAAGTAACCCCAGAAAGAGTATGTGCCTTAAAAGAATTAAAGAAAAGAAATGTGTTTGGGGGGTGGATTTGGCTCTGACTCCCATAGTGTTAACTTTATTTGCAGAAACCTTAGGTGGGTCTCAGAGGGTCACCAGCAGGCCATGTAAATCCCAGATATCATGGAAAATCAGAGTGCAGGTGGAAGCCTGTTGTGAGACATTTACGATGATAAATGTGACAGGTCTTGGAACACGTTTAATTGCCAGGACAATCTGGAGAGCTGGAGGCATGATTCTTTTGGGAAAGCCAGGAGAGGTGCTTGACAGATGGGATTTTGCCTGAAGCCTCAGAGACTCAAAAGGCTTCTGTCTCTTTTTTTCACATCTGTTCTTGGCTCCCTAAGTATTATGTATTCCCCTCACCTGGATGCCAAGTGTTTTCTCTAAGAAAACATTGCATCTTTTCCAGCTGTACTGTAATTTCACACTGTGACTTGAATTTAACACAGTTTTATTGCAGATAAAACTAGAGAAGCTTTGGGATGTCTCTATCAGGTATGCATGGTCAAAATTATATTTTTCAACTTAATGTTTTCTTTTTTGAGGATGTGATTTGGCAGTGCTTGCATCCTCTTTGTTTAAATACCAGTATACAAATATATTCTTTCTTTAAAATAAATAAATAAATAAATACCAGTATACACTAACCATGATCTCACTGGTATAAATCACTGGTTCATTTTGTTCATATTTGGTTTTTTTTTGTTGTTATTTTTGTTCAGTCGCCAAGTCATGTCCAACCCTGCGACCCCATGGACTGCAGCACGCCAGGCTCCTCTGTCCTCCACTACCTCCCAGAGTTTGCTCCAGTTCATCAACATTGAGTCAGTGATGTTATCTAACCAGCTCAGCCTCTGCTATCCCCTTCTCCTCTTGCCTTCAGTCTTTCCCAGCATCGGGGTCTTTTCCATTTGGAAAGTAACAAAAAGTAATTATGATACACTAGAAAATAAATTCTGAGTTGTTTCAGTGTCAAACAATGATTCACGCTTAATTTCATTCCACATCTCATGCTGATGCTGATTTTATTCTGGCAGGCATGTCCGGATTTATGTTAAGTAAGAGTGTTGCCTTTTAAGGCAGCTGTGGCTCGCAGCCTCTTACTAGAGGGAATTTGCAACTTAATCCTAAATATTTAATTTCTCTGTTGTTGTTGTGTAATTGCTAAGTTGTGTCTGACTCTTTGCAACCCTGCAGACTGTAGCCTGCCAGGCTCCTCTGTCCATGGGATTTCCCAGGCAACAGGACTGGAATGGGTCACCATTTACTTCCCCCAGGGATCATACCAACCCAGGGATCAAACCCTTGTAAGGTGGCACCTGAACCACCTTACCAATAGTTAAGATGAGTTACATTGGAGAAGGGAAAGTAAAAAGAGGAGTGACTTGGTGATAATTTTACCAACAGCAAACTTATATAAGAAAAGGAGATGACTGACATTTGGGACCATTCTGATTCAGAATCCATGGCCCCTATAAAGTCTGGGCACTGTTTGGAGCTTCTGGGCTTTGGCAGTGTACTAAAGTAGAGTCAGTGGAACTAAAAAAAGGTGATGAGTGAATAGTAAGTCTGTCAGTGCTTGATACTGGAAAAAAGGTGTTGAGGCAGAGATTAGGGAATGTGTGTCAGAGACCTGAGTCAGACGGCTGAATTCCCAGTCTTGCCTAGAGGAAGTCGAGTGGAATGAGGGCTGAGGGACACATTAGGTACGTTAGATGGAGAGAATCCCAAACAAATCTGAAGAGACATAAAGCCTCATAGAACCAGGAAGTCAATATTCAGAGAGTTTTCTTCAGCAAGCATGAGAAGTATTCACGAGACTATTGGCTAAAATCCAGACATCGGTATTTCTCCCAATCAAGCTGACCATCAAGAGGGCTTTGTTTTGTTTTGTTTTGTTTTTTTTTGCTTTTCAAAAAAAAACTTCTTAATTCCAATTTCTTAATTGAAAATCTGGAACACATCTTGCTATTTTTCCCCCTAGCTGTTGTCTCTCCACATCTAGTCAGACTTGGAGCTGCCCTTGTCTTGCTTCAGAGTCTTTCACACACGCGGAATTTTCCACCGTCACAATCCTGGCAGGAAGCTGCATCCGTATGTTCCTCTTCTTTCCATCCTTACTTTTTTCCATTCATTTTCACTCTTTCCTTTCCCACTCCTTCCTTAATCCCATCCTTCTTTCTTTCCTTTCATTTAATGCATGCATTTATTATTGAACAGTTATGAAGGAATGGCATTGCATCAGATGTATTTACGCAAGACATACATCACCTTTCAGTTCAGTTCAGTTCAGTAGCTCAGTCATGTCCGATTCTTTGCAACCCCATGAATCTCAGCACGCCAGGCCTCCCTGTCCATCACCATCTCTCGGAGTTCACTCAGACTCACGTCCATCGAGTCCGTGATGCCATCCAGCCATCTCATCCTCGGTCGTCCCCTTCTCCTCCTGCCCCCAATCCCTCCCAGCATCAGAGTCTTTTCCAATGAGTCAACTCTTCGCATGAGGTGGTCAAAGTATTGGAGTTTCAGCTTTAGCATTATTCCTTCCAAAGAAATCCCAGGGCTGATCTCCTTTAGAATGGACTAGTTGGATCTCCTTGCCGTCCAAGGGACTCTCAAGAGTCTTCTCCAACACCACAGTTCAAAAGCATCAATTCTTCGGTGCTCAGCCTTCTTCACAGTCCAACTCTCACATCCATACGTGACCACTGGAAAAACCATACCCTTGACTAGATGGACCTCTGCTGGCAAAGTAATGTCTCTGCTTTTGAATATACAGTCTGGGTTGGTCATAACTTTTCTTCCAAGGAGTAAACATCTTTTAATTTCATGGCTGCAATCACCTTCTGCAGTGATTTTGGAGCCCCCAAAAATGAAGTCTGACACTGTTTCCACTGTTTCCCCATCTATTTCCCATGAAGTGATGGGACCGGATGCCATGATCTTCGTTTTCTGAATGTTGAGCTTTAAGCCAACTTTTTCACTCTTTTACTGAAGAGTAAATGTATGTGAATCATAGCTGCTGGGTCTTTGGGATGAGTAGTCTTTTTATTTTATTTTTTGTTTGCTTTTTTTAAAATTAATTTTTATTGGAGTACAGTTGCTTTACAATGTTGTGTCAGTTTCTTGCTGTCCAGCAAATCGGATTAGCTATCCGTATACATGGTGGTCGTGGTTTAGTTGCTAAGTTGTGTCCAACTCTTGTGGCCCAATAAGAACATACCCTCCAGGCTCCTCTGTTGATGGGGTTTCCTAGGCAAGGATCTGGAGTGGGTTGCCATTTCCTACTCCAAGGGATCTTTCCAGGGATCGAAAGCATATCTCCTGAATTGCAAGCGGATTCTTTGCAGCTGAGCCACCAGGGAAGCCCATATGTTTACATTTGTCTCCTCTTTTTTAAATTTCCTTCCTGTTTAGGTCATCACAGGGCACTGAGTCGAGTTCCCTGAACTATATACTAGGTTCTTATTAGTTATCTATTGTATACATAGTGAAAAGTGCAAATCTCTCAGTCATGTCCAACTCTTTGCCACTCCCATGGACTATACAATTCATGGAATTCTCCAGGCCAGAAAACTGGAGTGGGTACCCTTTACTTTCTTCAGGGGATCTTTCCAACCCAAGGATGGAACCCAGGTCTCCCACCTTGCAAGCTAAAAAAAAAAAACATGTATGGTAAGTAATGGTAAGTTAAATAAGTTATGTTAAGTTAAATAAGTTAAGTAAGTTAAATAAGAAAAAAACAAGTAGGGTAAGTAATGGTAAGTTATGGCTGGGAGGGATCTCACAGAAAAGGAATATGAACTATTAAGGGTAGAGTTTGGAAAGAGTGGTCAGGGTAAGTCTTACTGAAACAGTAAATTAAGCATAAAGCCCAACAAATCTTTGTTGAATGAAGCAATTATTTTCAAGGAAAAGGAAGTCATTTAGTGCAAAATGCAATTTAAAATTTTATTTGTGGTACCTCAACTATACATGAGGTCCTCTACTAGCAATAGTAAAGTACTAAGGCGAAAAACTGCACTTAAAATATCATATACTTTTAATAAGAATTGATCCCTTGAGGTGAGGATAGGTTTGTGTCTCTAGTATGTTCTTTAAATTACCAAACTCATTCTGAAATTTTTCTGGACCTCTGAATCCACTGTAAAATGCAGATTTCAGTGCCCTAGCAGCTAAGATTCTGTATTTGTCTTGGGGGTGCCAATGCTACCTGTGGTGAAGCAGAGAAGTTTTTCTTATTTGGCGATGGTGGCCTGTATGTGTAAAATCTAAGCCAACTATATAATTATCCCAATGAAAAAACATGGCATGTCCACTAGTATACATTTATGTAGTCAGTGCAAAGGCACCTTTCCTATCTGTCACTATTATTTAAAATTTTATCACGTCTAGAGAGCATTTGATATGAAAAAGAAAGTGAATTTCTGCAAAGCAAGAAAAATCCAAATGAAGAAATTAGAAGCACTTTGTATGAAAATAAATTCTTTTATACAATTTCAATGTTATCGTGTACTTATTGGTGGTATTCTGTACATGAAGTTTCATCACGGAATGGAATCTTGAGCGAGTTCCTTTAACTTAACCCTCACATGAGCTTTGGTGGACTGAGCTTTGCTCATTTCTCTTATATAACATAATGATGTTCATAGTAAATGGATCATTTTCTTCTTCTTTTTAAAGAAAAAAAAAAGTCCAAAGTGACGAGAAATCAAAAAATGAACTTCTTCTTCTTTAACATTTTTTTTTTTTTTCCCCTCAAGGGGACTTTTCCGTTCAGATTAGCATGTTTTAAAATTCATATCTGAGCTGCAGTACCAAGAGAGTACCACCCTCAGGGTAATCAGTGACTAGTCCGAGGGCTGTACAGGAAAGCTTCATTGGCTTCAGCCTTTCGAGAAGGCTGCTGGAGAGGAGGCCAGACACCCACACGAGCCCCTTGTCCCTGAGAAACCCAATGCTGCTGGGTGCATCTTCCGTGGATGCAGAACCTGAAATGGAGCTAATGCTGCTTACCTGTGGATAGAGGAAATAGAGACAATGTCAGATTCTGTACCGTGAACTAGGGAATGTGCAATCAGACCCAGCCTATTGCCTAAGAGAGTATTTCTCACAATTTTCAGAGTAAGGTGGCTGTCTGCTTTTATTATGTGTCTGCCGGTAGAATATCCTATCTAAGCATATCCAGGAATGGCCCTGCACATAAACTGAATCCATGATCTGAGGATGCGGGAATGCAAATTGGCAGTGACTGCTAGAAATGTGGGAAAATGGCTCGGCGCCTTTCTTCGCTGACTCTCAGAAGGGTCTCCGAAGGGTCATACTGCTATGGGCTTCTGTACTGAGCTAAGAGATGCACCATCTTAGAAGACGGGTGCTTGGCATGGGAGTAAACGATATCTAAACAAAAGAGTATATCTATCTTGCTAGGTTTCATCTTTATACAGTGCAGTGGCCCGGTATCAATTGGATATGTTTGCTTAGACAAACACACACGGAAAAGACAGTGAGAGAGGGAGGGAGAGAAAGAAAGAGAGAGACAGAGAAAATGTGTGTGTGTGAGAGAGAGAAAATGTGTGTCTGTGTGAGAAAGAGAGAGAGGAAGACAGACTCAGGCGATTTCTTTGATAGCCACAGTATAAAAACAGAGCTTTTTGACAAACCAGCTTTCCCCTGGCAAACGCTGTGTTCATCCTCACATTTGTCTTACTCTTAGGAATTACTTTGGTAAACTCCTTTATTTAGGTTACACATCATGAATTAATCGATCTTTTTTGCAGTACAATCATGGTTCTTTGCTTCTTGAGTTGTTTATTCTAGACCAGTTTGTCCATCTTCTCTTATCTTCCTTAAACCAGCGTGAACCCGACTCCCCGGGCGGAATTCTCTGTAAGCAGCTCTAGAACAGATGGACATGTGTGAGGCTCATGGGCTGATGTCTCTGCATGTAGCTACGCGTGTGCTGATTATATCATAATGTGCCTTCATGGGGGAAGGACACTTATTAAAAGCTAAACATTTGTTATTGGTGGTTGTAAAGGCTCAGGTTTGCCTCAGTGTGCAAAGGTTTTATTTGAAATGGCGAGTCTGCAAATATTTACAAGGCCTTCATTATTACTGGAAAAGCAAAACAAAATGAGAGTTGTGATATAATGAGTAATATAAACACATTTTTTATTTTAATAAGCTTATACTCCAGGCAGATATATTTAAGTAATAATGATCCTTCTAAGTAAAGCAGTAGTTTATTTTCCTTGCCAGGAAACCTATTTGAGCTCAATCTTGAATATCACGCATTTTCTTTTTACCTGTATACTTTTGTATCTCAGTTTTGTTTAATGACATCAAATCTATCCCTGACAAATGGCCTACTTTTACTGTTATTGTCTAGTATCATTTCAAAAATTCTAAAAAAGAAAATAGCCTGTGGAATAGAAGCTCCTAGAATCTCTAAAATGAAGACATTGTTTTGGGGTTATATTTGTGTCCTGTCTTAAATCACTTTAAGGAGCTTGAAAATAAAATTTGATAGGTTTGAGATAAGGTTGTATTTCTATTTCTGTTGTTTAGGTAGTGTTTGTTTGGAGTGATCTGGAAAAGAACATAACAGGAGATGGAAGAAGGTAATTAGGGAGCAGAAAACAGCATGTTAGAGTTTCTGGGAGAGAAAAGGAAATAAAGAACCCAGGTCTAAAAAAATCTACACTGAACAAGAGTTATAAAAGCCAGTTAACAGTGCCTTGGGAGGTTCCTCTTATCTGCCCATCTACTATCTCAAACCATTATCTTTGGGTGAGTTCCTGCTACAAAACAAATACTGATAAGGGTACTATTGAGGAAAACTAGAAAGAATAAAATGAAAAGAAACAAATTTTTGAGAAATCTCACTCTATCTACCAAATTCAACCTACAACTCACTATAAAATGGGACATTAAATTAGGTCGTATTAGACATAAAATGCTTTGTATGCAGAAAAATACTAGAAGATGAAATGTTAAGTGGAGACAGTTAAGCAGTAACAATAAAAGTTTTCTGAAAGCATCAAGAATATTATCTCCCCAACTCTGTTACAGAATACTTTGTTGTCAATAAATTACTATTTTCAATGAAATGAAATCGTGTTGATACCCTGTCAAGAGAAGAGGATGAAACTTGAATATGAGTATATTCATTATTCAAATGACCAGTAGTTAGAGCACTTAGTGGTAATCACTGCTGTGGGCCTTTTTATGCTGACCAAGATGCAAATTACTTAACCAGACAAGATTACAGAGGATCTGTGCTTAATAGTTATGCTGCGATACATTTATTTCACTTTATATTTGAGAATATCCCCTCTAAAAGATATAATGCTTTTAAATATGTTCACTTAACTGGAGATTTGATCACATCGTTTCATTTGCCACTCAAAAATAATAAAATGAACTACTCTGTAAAGTCACTTCACCTTCCCATTTAGGAAAATGTTCAAATCTAGTGTGTGTTTTTGTGTATATTTGTCAACTCCATATAACTGCTCATAGCAAAAGCTAAACAAGATTAGTACATCCCAACTACCAGAGGATAAAATCAATTTATCATCCATTTTAGCAAAAGCCGTGGAGTTTTATAAGTGATTAAATTGAAGGAAATGCTTTGGGCAATGTAGAAATAGAGCATCCCTTGATAAAATTATGACCGAGGTTGTCAAGTCTGTGGTAAGCCTGTGATGCTGTTAGGCAGGGTCACCTCCTCTGGGACCCTACTTACAATGACATTTTCTTATGTTTGACTTGTCCCTGGATCCAAAAGAAGAGACAGCTTACTTAATAAAACCTCTTGTTGCTTTCCTATTTCCATGTTGAATAAGTAAGAAATATATTGCATGCTGATTACTAAGTAAGATATATTCTGGCTGGCCACATATTGGAGACAGAAATTCATGAGTCTGGTGAAGTGGAGAAAAGTCAGTAAGATTCATTCAGGGAAACCATACATGTCCTGGCCTTGCATGTGATACTTGGTTACCTTCTGACCTTAGAGGAAGCACTTTTACTCTCTTTTTTAGATTCTTCACTGCAAAATAATGAAGATGTTCTGAGCCATATGAAAGAGTCCTGCCACCTGTAATGTGTCCATTCCTTTCTGCATCAATGAAAGTATTAATCCTTAAATTTGTTTTGGAATGCTGAGTATTTTCAAGGATGAGAATGGCATAGAGATAAGATTATATTAGTTATTTGAGATGGAATGGTAGCTTGTAAAATGTCTTATTTCCATTTGCCTTCCAAGAATACTTACTATGTGTGCAAAAATGTAAACAGGGAAGTGAAGAAAGTTAGGGAGAAGTAGAGGAGAATGAAGGCATAGGAAATATACATTTATAGGTGCAAATGCTAATACATAATTGACTTCTTAAAAGGTGCATTTCTTGTAAAGCTTATGGGTATGCATTCACACACACAATACAAAAGCACAGGAAAGTTGAAAAAGAAAAGCCTTTTATATACTTAGTCAGTTTGTTGAGTCTTAAAATTTTGCCTTTTATGATACATCTCACCATTTACCAAATAGAGGTAAATACATTGAAACCAATCCTGCCTGACTAATAGCTATTAAAAACAAACAAAACCTCAGTGGCTCTGTTTCTGTCTTGTGATTATGGAAGATTTTATGGGAGAGCAATTGAAATAAAACAAAGAAAGCACAACCAACTAGGAAATAAATAACACATATGAATTTTGTGAAGCTAGAAATGTCATAAAATACCCCATGGGATCTTCACTGAATAGTTCTGTCCTCCAAGTATCTGATAAGCTGAATAGCACATATTGTGGTCCTGATTTTTATTTATTTCATCCCCTAAAAACCCTTCTTTTTCCAATGTCAAAGTCAAACACTAAGCCTTTGTCCACCGGGACCTTCACAGGTTTTACCATGAATTTCATGAGACAGAATGTCTGTTAGAAGATGGTGTTTGAGATAACAGCCTAATGAGCATATTAGCCACTGAAGTCTAAAAAAAAAAAAAAGGAAGTAAATAGTGTGTTTTTAATTTTGTCATACCCTGTACAGTTGTCCCCTTCATGGATCACAGTCTTATTGTGGTGAAAGGGCTTGAAGCTATAAGCCATGCCATCCAAGATGGATAAGTCATAGTGAAGAGTTCTGACAAAACATAGCTGAGTGCCAAAGAATTGGTACTTTCAAACCATGGTGCTGGAGAAGACTTGAGTGTCCCTTGGACTGCAAGGAGATCAAACCAGTCAGTCCTAAAGGAAATCAGCTCTGAATATTCATTGGAAGGACTGATGCTGAAGCTCCAATACTTTGGCTACCTGAGGCTACCTGATGTGAAGAGCCAACTCATTGAAAAAGATCCTGATGCTGGGAAAGATTAAGGGCAATAGGGGAAGAGGGCGACAAAGGATAAGATGGTTAGGTAGCATCACTGACTCAGTGGACATGAATTTGAGCCAACTCTGGGAGATAGTCACAGACAGGGATCACAGAGAGTCAGACATGACTTAGTAACTGAACAACAATATCATCAAATTACAGAATACCTGCTAATACATCTTTAGTACTTTAGCTATGATGAACCTAATGCCATTTCCCTTTACAAAGGAGACATTTGGAAAATGCCCATTTGAATTTTACAGTGGGCATATCCTTTAGTGAATGCCTACTGTGTATGAATTACATTGTATATAAAATCTCTTTTCCTCTTCTTAATGATTCTGTGAAGCTGGGATTTTTTGTGTGTGCATTTTTTATAATTGAGAAAACTGAGGCTCAGTGTGAATGCTGTCTTAGTCTCTGTTCCTTCTCTTGTGTGAATACTGTTTTAATACTTCCACATCTTTGATGGGTCCGAGAACTCAGTCTCATGTCTGTTCTGTTTCTAAATTCTGATTGGAGTTGCATTTATTGATGAAGAATAATAAATATTGAAAAGAAATCTTAATTTAGTAAAGCCCCAGCCTCTGAAAGGATTTTACTGTTTTAAAAAAAAAAAAAAAGGCATATCCCATAATTTAAAAAAGAAAAATATATATATATATATACATGCATATATATAATTTAAAAACAATAATTGGCTATTTATTATATTATTATAATTTGAATTGTATTGAAATTATAATTTGGCAAGACATTCTCTCTTCATTCCCCCCAAAATGGGGCTATTGCTCATGCTAGTTGTTCATTTAGTGACTTTCCTGGATTAATTCTGTTGAGTCTGTATTCTTTGTTGTGTGTGTACCGCTAAGGTCTTTGCATGATTAGCTTACTTGTGAGGCAGAAAGTGGGTGAATATTTCCTTAAGTGTTTTGAAACAGCAAATCTCCCAGACTTTTCTAAGTGGCACACTGTGTGTTGAAGCATGTCATCTACAGCTCTGGAGGCTTTACTTCCTACTTGTGCAGAGGCTGTGCTCAGTTAGTGGTGAGAAATTAGGGTCATACTCACAGCCCTGTACATGCAAGTAGCCTCTGGATTCCCAGGAGCATGATAGAGCTTTCCAAAGCCTCCTATGGACATCTTATGCCCTGGTTTTTCCTTTTAAAAGTTTTGGTAACATTTTCATTAGCCCCAACTGGAATGAGTCACTGCCCCAACCACACGAGATGCTAAACACTTGCCCTATTGTTTATGACAGATATTCCAGGGATAGTGATGGTTGTTCAAGGAGAGCTCTTAGTCAGATCTAACAAAGAAGACCCCTAAAAATGCAAGTATTCAGGACTGCCATCTAGGTCAAGCTGTGACAGTTCTCTGAGGATGGAGATTTAGTGGTTCTCTAAACCATTTTTACCCCTCTAGTGACCCAGAGGCTGCTGGTTTCCGTGACTACATGATTGTGAGGCTGTAGTCTGATTCTTCCCTGGAACTGGGGAGGGGAGAATGGAAATATGGCAAGCTAAAGTGTCACAAAGCTCAGTTCTCTTATGATGACTCAGGCATTTTTCTTGAATTAACTCTCCTTGAATTACTATAATCCTTACATCAGTCTTTAGAGTTGAAAGTGTTGATTTTGAAAAAAATTCTTTTTTTTTTTTTTTTTGCCAGTCTTCCCCCTGTTTTTATAAAGGAGTGGATTTTAAAGATCTCTACACTACCATTTGGGAACTGTGAAAGGAGGTGCTTTTTAACTTGTCCCCAGTGAGCCACCAATTAGCCAGGTGTTCTCCCAGCCATTAAGTCTGCCTTTCTGTCTGTGTTAGTATCATCTAGAAAGTGAGGGTATTGGACTGTGATCTCTATGGTTCCATTCAGATCTTAAATATGATGATCATTTTTTAGTGATTATGAGGCATTTACAAGAATGGCCTTTTAAAAGGTATTCTATTTAAATTTCTTGACCTTCAGATTTATTTTCCAGGATTCATGACTTTGTGACTTAGTGTTTCATTTTGTCTTTGATTTTATTTAAGCATAAAAATATCGTATATGCTTACTCTGACTTTTAATATATAATATTACATTATTAGGAGAAATAATAAATATTAAAAAGATTGCCAACGTAGATATGAGTTACACCTTTTTGCTCCAAATCATTGTATTTTATTAAATTTATTCAGTGTTCACTACAGACAGCAGTTGCAGAATGCTTTAAATTAGCAGTTAAAACTAGGTATCAAAAAAAAAAAAAACCTAGGTATCTTTTACATACTATTGTCAAGGTTCTGGAGAAATATAGTATCTTCAAAAAGAGGAGACATTTTAGCCATAGTCAATTTAGCACCTAAATAGAGTTCAGAAGAGAAGAAAGACACAAAGGTAGTCTTTTATTCTTAGGAACAAATGCCACTCTGCTATGTAGAGCTCTTTTACACGTGGTCTACTTATTGAGTCATTCAAATAAACATTATTGTAATCTAGTATTGAATCACATTAAAATTGTATTTGTTTAAGGAAGCTAAGTTATAAATTTACATTATAGTTCAGTCTTAGATTAATTATAAACAGGACTGTGTATTTATTTAGAAAGAAAATTATAATAAATCAGAATTCAATTTGATAATTAGAGACTTTACCCTTCAGAATCACAAAATGTATGCATATTTACGAATGACCAAAATTGTAGCCCAAAGGTACACCTTTCATGACTCTTTTTCTTTAAGCCTGCTTACAGATACTGTTTTGGGCTTCCCTGGGGACTCAGTGGTAAAGAATCCGCCTGCCAATGCAGGAGGCATGGGTTCAATCCCTGGGTCAGGACGACCCTTGGGGAAGGACATGGCAACCCATTCTAGTATCCTTGCCTGGGAAATCCCACGGACAGAGGAACCTGGTGGGCTGTATAGTCGATAGGGTCACAAAAGAGTCAGACACGACTTAGCAGCTAAAGGACATTACCACACATTCACCAAGCACTTCTTGATCACAACACATTCACCAAGCATATCCTGATCATCAGCCATGTGCCAAACACTAGATTTTTCACAGAGGATATAAAATGACAGAGGAACCTGGTGGGCTGTATAGTCCATAGGGTCACAAAAGAGTCAGACACGACTTAGCAGCTAAAGGACATTACCACACATTCACCAAGCACTTCTTGATCACAACACATTCACCAAGCATATCCTGATCATCAGCCATGTGCCAAACACTAGATTTTTCACAGAGGATATAAAATGAAATGCAGTGCTTTTTTCTCAAAAAACTTTTAGTGTAGCAGGAAAGAAAGACATGGGGGTCAGAGGTCAATTATCTGCTTGTACATAGTGAACAGTGACTTCAGGCATCAGAGTCCGAGTTGGGACATTGCATTTCTGGAATGTTCATTGTACAGTATGCTATAACAGAAACTGAACTGTTTTATTATCTTTTTTCTGAACCACTTGCTTATCTAGTGCTACTTATGGATGCTAAAATTTGTGTTTTGTGTCAAGTTAGGACAAATCAGCATATCCTGCAGCATTTCTGCGCTAATTAAGCCACAATGTGGATGTGGCAAAGAGTAAAGCTAAGTACTATATATCTAACTAAATGAGAGATAAATGAAATCTTTGTAAAATAGGAAATGATGTCAGATTCTGCTTGGCTAAATCAGGTGGAAATTCAAGTTGATTAGTCTTGTCCTAGCACAGCCCAAATTATCTCATTATTGCACATTATAGGAAAATAAGATAGCATTATACACTCTCAACCTTTTCCTCATTATATTTTCCAGAGCTCAAACCACTGCAATTTAATATGCTAAGTGATTCCTACGCAGCATCTGTAGCTTTCAAGGACTCATGATCAATATCAAGTTCCTTTCTTTTCTCCCTCCTCCCCACGCCACTCCCCACACTGTGCAGCCCAGCCAAAAAGAGGCATCCTCCTTAAGCTGTTCTCAAAAGAATAAGAAAAAGGGATCGTTTAATTGGGAACTATGGATGTAGAGCATTTTAGGAACCTTCTTCAAATGAACTGTTGGTTAAGCTAATTAATGATAACACAAGAAAGCAGTTGGTCATGATTAAATCTGAAATTCTCTTCTGCTTGAGAGCTGTTCTGAAAGGTCATTATTAATATTTAGGGAAATAAAGATAAGAAAAAGGCAAAGACAAAAGACAAGTCAGGCAGGGGAAAATACAATGATTTTTAAAAGTTTACTATTTTACTATATCTTATTGAAAATAGTTATGCTTTCCTTTTAATTTTATAGCATAGGAAATTTCCATATCGTGTTGAAAGTACCAA
Organism: Cephalophus harveyi; assembly: GCA_006410635.1. Classification (NCBI taxonomy): domain Eukaryota; kingdom Metazoa; phylum Chordata; class Mammalia; order Artiodactyla; family Bovidae; genus Cephalophus; species Cephalophus harveyi. The sequence continues at coordinate 26,194 of SJYT01082403.1, forward strand.
AAACTGAATGCCTAAGCAACTTTTTCAAAGTATGTAGTTAATTAATAGGGTATAATCCCTGGGTCGGGAAGATCCCCTGGAGAAGGAAATAGCAACCCACTCCATTATTCTTGCCTGGAGAATCCCATAGACAGAGGAGCCTGGCAGACTACAGTCCATAAAGTCACACGGAGTCAAACACAACTGAAGCGACTTAGCATGCATGTATGTGCCACAGATGGAGAAGGCAATGGCACCCCACTCCAGTACTCTTGCCTGGAAAATCCCATGGATGGAGGAGCCTGGTGGGCTGCCATCTATGGGGTCGCACAGAGTTGGACATGACTGAAGCGACTTAGCATGCATGTATGTGCCGTAGATCGCCTGGCTACTGCTAACTGATGGATTATGTCATGCATCAGACTTGGGACCAGTATTATGATAGCACATAGCATGATTTGAGGAATAGACTCTTGAGAGAGTCTATTAATACATGTCAAAGCTCCTGACTGTCTACAGACAGAGACAAATTAGGAGAAGACACGCCTACCCCTTTTGTTGCTTTCCCTATTTATGAAGGGAATCTTAAGAGCAACCTAGAATATTGGATATTGTCTTGATTGCTAGACAGCATTGGATTTTTAGATGCCTGATACGCTAGTGTCTAGGCCCTGTGAAGGTCTGTAGCCCCTTCTGCCAGAGCAAGGAAACCACTGGTCCCGTGGGAGACTGAGATTGGGCATAGTCCTTCCGACTGGTGCCAGGTGAGGGGGTGCCTTGTTGTCAAGGCAACACAGAGTGAGCTCCATTATTCTAGGCTGTGAAAATGTGGCTGAAGAAGGCCAGTAGATTTACTCATCTCCCCTTCTTGGCCCACCTTCCCCTTCCCTAGCAAGCCTCCTTTGCTTTTCTGACAGTACTTCTCAGCTGTAAATAAAATTCAGACACTTCTTAGAGAAACTGCACTTCAAAATCCCACTTATAATGAAAACCTCATATATATGATGTCATTTACCCTCCTTTTCAGAGAGTGGTGCATATTATTAAACAATTATTATAATCATAACATTATGTGGTAGAGACAGAAGAAGAGGGACAGTGAGAGGTCTCACAATTAGGAGGAACGTCTGAAGAAGACATTTCAGCTGAAAGTTGAATTACACTTAGATACTCTAAGGCAAGTGCAGAGAAAACAAATGCAAGCTGGGCAGTCAGACAGGAAAAGGAAATTTTTTAGAGGAAAAACAAGACGATGACTGGCCCTTGAGAAGAACCCATGTCTTCCCTTTTTGATGGGGTCTTTCTTATACCCCACCAATGAAAAATTCTCTGAAGGGATGGTTAATTTTTAGCCTGTAGCTGAGTCCTGTGGTCATATAGCTGAAGGTTCTGGAATCTGGTAGTCTCATAGCCTTGAGAAGGTAGGCACCAGCGGGAAGACAGAATGTCGTTTGGACAGTTTGGGCAGTCTCAAGGATCACTGTGATTTTATTCTTTGTTTGTGAGATTAACATAATGAGCCATTTCAACCATGAGACCCCATGTAGGCCCTATCCTTTCAGCCTTTTTGATTTAGGATAAGGGCCAAAGGTCAATCTTCCATAACTGTTCTGTAACCGCTTCCTGCGGGTCAGGGGTGTTGTGGGGGTGAGATAAGAAAAGGCTGGAATGTGGGTCAAGAGGATCTGTGTGGGGTCAAAGTTTTTGATAATTTGAGCGAATTAGAAGTAGCTCATGGATAGCTCGGTTGATGAAATCTTGTGAGTGGTCCTGAAGAAATTTTGAAAAAAGATGCATTAAACAAGGGCCAAAAGTTAGAATAAGGGTAAGTAGAAAGAGAGGGCCTAGAAAAGGTAGGACCCAGGACATCCGATTCCAATTGTTTAGGCAGTCTTCCCATGAATGACTGAGGTGTTGAGGTATTCTTGAGGCCTTGTTTGTCAGATCTCTTGCTGCTTCCTTTACAATGCCTGATTTGTTAGCATAAAAGCCGCAAGAATCCCCCAAAAATAGACGTTGGCCCCTGTTTCTGCCATTAGAAGGTCTAATCCCCTTCTGTTTTGGAGAACCATGGCTGCCAGGGAATCCAGCTGGTTTGGATAGTGCTTGTAGCTATTTCTTCTAGGCTTTCAGTGAGGTCTTTAGAAAGGCTTTGGTAGTAATTTAAAGAAATTGTGAGTCCTGCAGTCCCTGTTCCAATCCCTTCTGCTATTCCTAAACTGATTAATAGAGGAATGAATTGAATCACCCCCTTGCATAGGTTATGAATTTGTGGGATAGGAAGGGTCTGCTAGTTAGGAGCAATAGAAATATCTAGGGCTAGATATACCAGGATGCATGTTCCTATCCAATTAGTAGAAAGACATAAATAGATGGTGGTTCCACATAAGAAAAATATTTCAGGAGTAAGAAGACAACAGCTGAAATTGATAGCAAATAGTCTTTCTGGGAACTTGTTAGTAGTCTCTGAAACTGACAGTGAACTTGCCAGTGTAGCCCCTACAAGAGGCGTATTTATGACATATGCAGAAGGGAGTTTCCCTGAGAAAGCAAAAGAAGGTCCCATAGTTCCTGAGATGTTGTAGATGGATCGGCCTGACAGGAAGGAGAGATGTGAAGTGTGATTACAGAGATGTGGTGGTATAGTTCTTAGTGGGGGTAAGAATTGATGTATGGCAAAACCAATACAATATTGTAAAGTAAAATAAATAAATAATAAATAAAAGAAAAAAAAGAAAAACAGAAAGAACCTGTTGTACACGAACATCAGAGGTAACAGAGCAGTAACCAGGCTAGATCGGAAGGTGGGTTGGGATAGTAATATAAGCTTTAAATTTTGAGAGAAGGTCTCTTCCAAGAATAGGAGTGGGGCATTTTGGGAGTATGAGAAATGAATGGGAAAATAGGCTATCTTGAAGCGTACAAGGTAGAGGCTTGGTTATTCATGGTATAGATATTAACCATCAACCCACAAAGCAGAGACCTAAGAGACCTTGTTTTTTTTTCGGGGTAGGCAGGCATAGCAGAGTTAGTGGCCCCTGTGTTGATGAGAAAAAAGGCTGGCTTATCTGCCACTGTGAGAGTTACCCTGGGCTCCATAGACGTGATGAGAATCAGGGCCTGGAGCCCTGGGCACCTTCAGCAGAAAATCCGAGGAGGCTGGGCAGAGCTGGATCAGAGGACTCGTGCTTAGGACCAGGAGGGGATGTCCAGATTTCTNGAACCACTTGCTTATCTAGTGCTACTTATGGATGCTAAAATTTGTGTTTTGTGTCAAGTTAGGACAAATCAGCATATCCTGCAGCATTTCTGCGCTAATTAAGCCACAATGTGGATGTGGCAAAGAGTAAAGCTAAGTACTATATATCTAACTAAATGAGAGATAAATGAAATCTTTGTAAAATAGGAAATGATGTCAGATTCTGCTTGGCTAAATCAGGTGGAAATTCAAGTTGATTAGTCTTGTCCTAGCACAGCCCAAATTATCTCATTATTGCACATTATAGGAAAATAAGATAGCATTATACACTCTCAACCTTTTCCTCATTATATTTTCCAGAGCTCAAACCACTGCAATTTAATATGCTAAGTGATTCCTACGCAGCATCTGTAGCTTTCAAGGACTCATGATCAATATCAAGTTCCTTTCTTTTCTCCCTCCTCCCCACGCCACTCCCCACACTGTGCAGCCCAGCCAAAAAGAGGCATCCTCCTTAAGCTGTTCTCAAAAGAATAAGAAAAAGGGATCGTTTAATTGGGAACTATGGATGTAGAGCATTTTAGGAACCTTCTTCAAATGAACTGTTGGTTAAGCTAATTAATGATAACACAAGAAAGCAGTTGGTCATGATTAAATCTGAAATTCTCTTCTGCTTGAGAGCTGTTCTGAAAGGTCATTATTAATATTTAGGGAAATAAAGATAAGAAAAAGGCAAAGACAAAAGACAAGTCAGGCAGGGGAAAATACAATGATTTTTAAAAGTTTACTATTTTACTATATCTTATTGAAAATAGTTATGCTTTCCTTTTAATTTTATAGCATAGGAAATTTCCATATCGTGTTGAAAGTACCAAAAACTGAATGCCTAAGCAACTTTTTCAAAGTATGTAGTTAATTAATAGGGTATAATCCCTGGGTCGGGAAGATCCCCTGGAGAAGGAAATAGCAACCCACTCCATTATTCTTGCCTGGAGAATCCCATAGACAGAGGAGCCTGGCAGACTACAGTCCATAAAGTCACACGGAGTCAAACACAACTGAAGCGACTTAGCATGCATGTATGTGCCACAGATGGAGAAGGCAATGGCACCCCACTCCAGTACTCTTGCCTGGAAAATCCCATGGATGGAGGAGCCTGGTGGGCTGCCATCTATGGGGTCGCACAGAGTTGGACATGACTGAAGCGACTTAGCATGCATGTATGTGCCGTAGATCGCCTGGCTACTGCTAACTGATGGATTATGTCATGCATCAGACTTGGGACCAGTATTATGATAGCACATAGCATGATTTGAGGAATAGACTCTTGAGAGAGTCTATTAATACATGTCAAAGCTCCTGACTGTCTACAGACAGAGACAAATTAGGAGAAGACACGCCTACCCCTTTTGTTGCTTTCCCTATTTATGAAGGGAATCTTAAGAGCAACCTAGAATATTGGATATTGTCTTGATTGCTAGACAGCATTGGATTTTTAGATGCCTGATACGCTAGTGTCTAGGCTCTGTGAAGGTCTGTAGCCCCTTCTGCCAGAGCAAGGAAACCACTGGTCCCGTGGGAGACTGAGATTGGGCATAGTCCTTCCGACTGGTGCCAGGTGAGGGGGTGCCTTGTTGTCAAGGCAACACAGAGTGAGCTCCATTATTCTAGGCTGTGAAAATGTGGCTGAAGAAGGCCAGTAGATTTACTCATCTCCCCTTCTTGGCCCACCTTCCCCTTCCCTAGCAAGCCTCCTTTGCTTTTCTGACAGTACTTCTCAGCTGTAAATAAAATTCAGACACTTCTTAGAGAAACTGCACTTCAAAATCCCACTTATAATGAAAACCTCATATATATGATGTCATTTACCCTCCTTTTCAGAGAGTGGTGCATATTATTAAACAATTATTATAATCATAACATTATGTGGTAGAGACAGAAGAAGAGGGACAGTGAGAGGTCTCACAATTAGGAGGAACGTCTGAAGAAGACATTTCAGCTGAAAGTTGAATTACACTTAGATACTCTAAGGCAAGTGCAGAGAAAACAAATGCAAGCTGGGCAGTCAGACAGGAAAAGGAAATTTTTTAGAGGAAAAACAAGACGATGACTGGCCCTTGAGAAGAACCCATGTCTTCCCTTTTTGATGGGGTCTTTCTTATACCCCACCAATGAAAAATTCTCTGAAGGGATGGTTAATTTTTAGCCTGTAGCTGAGTCCTGTGGTCATATAGCTGAAGGTTCTGGAATCTGGTAGTCTCATAGCCTTGAGAAGGTAGGCACCAGCGGGAAGACAGAATGTCGTTTGGACAGTTTGGGCAGTCTCAAGGATCACTGTGATTTTATTCTTTGTTTGTGAGATTAACATAATGAGCCATTTCAACCATGAGACCCCATGTAGGCCCTATCCTTTCAGCCTTTTTGATTTAGGATAAGGGCCAAAGGTCAATCTTCCATAACTGTTCTGTAACCGCTTCCTGCGGGTCAGGGGTGTTGTGGGGGTGAGATAAGAAAAGGCTGGAATGTGGGTCAAGGGGATCTGTGTGGGGTCAAAGTTTTTGATAATTTGAGCGAATTAGAAGTAGCTCATGGATAGCTCGGTTGATGAAATCTTGTGAGTGGTCCTGAAGAAATTTTGAAAAAAGATGCATTAAACAAGGGCCAAAAGTTAGAATAAGGGTAAGTAGAAAGAGAGGGCCTAGAAAAGGTAGGACCCAGGACATCCGATTCCAATTGTTTAGGCAGTCTTCCCACTGAGGTGTTGAGGTATTCTTGAGGCCTTGTTTGTCAGATCTCTTGCTGCTTCCTTTACAATGCCTGATTTGTTAGCATAAAAGCAGCAAGAATCCCCCAAAAATAGACGTTGGCCCCTGTTTCTGCCATTAGAAGGTCTAATCCCCTTCTGTTTTGGAGAACCATGGCTGCCAGGGAATCCAGCTGGTTTGGATAGTGCTTGTAGCTATTTCTTCTAGGCTTTCAGTGAGGTCTTTAGAAAGGCTTTGGTAGTAATTTAAAGAAATTGTGAGTCCTGCAGTCCCTGTTCCAATCCCTTCTGCTATTCCTAAACTGATTAATAGAGGAATGAATTGAATCACCCCCTTGCATAGGTTATGAATTTGTGGGATAGGAAGGGTCTGCTAGTTAGGAGCAATAGAAATATCTAGGGCTAGATATACCAGGATGCATGTTCCTATCCAATTAGTAGAAAGACATAAATAGATGGTGGTTCCACATAAGAAAAATATTTCAGGAGTAAGAAGACAACAGCTGAAATCGATAGCAAATAGTCTTTCTGGGAACTTGTTAGTAGTCTCTGAAACTGACAGTGAACTTGCCAGTGTAGCCCCTACAAGAGGCGTATTTATGACATATGCAGAAGGGAGTTTCCCTGAGAAAGCAAAAGAAGGTCCCATAGTTCCTGAGATGTTGTAGATGGATCGGCCTGACAGGAAGGAGAGATGTGAAGTGTGATTACAGAGATGTGGTGGTATAGTTCTTAGTGGGGGTAAGAATTGATGTATGGCAAAACCAATACAATATTGTAAAGTAAAATAAATAAATAATAAATAAAAGAAAAAAAAGAAAAACAGAAAGAACCTGTTGTACACGAACATCAGAGGTAACAGAGCAGTAACCAGGCTAGATCGGAAGGTGGGTTGGGATAGTAATATAAGCTTTAAATTTTGAGAGAAGGTCTCTTCCAAGAATAGGAGTGGGGCATTTTGGGAGTATGAGAAATGAATGGGAAAATAGGCTATCTTGAAGCGTACAAGGTAGAGGCTTGGTTATTCATGGTATAGATATTAACCATCAACCCACAAAGCAGAGACCTAAGAGACCTTGTTTTTTTTTCGGGGTAGGCAGGCATAGCAGAGTTAGTGGCCCCTGTGTTGATGAGAAAAAAGGCTGGCTTATCTGCCACTGTGAGAGTTACCCTGGGCTCCATAGACGTGATGAGAATCAGGGCCTGGAGCCCTGGGCACCTTCAGCAGAAAATCCGAGGAGGCTGGGCAGAGCTGGATCAGAGGACTCGTGCTTAGGACCAGGAGGGGATGTCCAGATTTCTAGAGGGGCATTTGGGCAGTCGACCTTCCAGTGTCCCTTTATGCCACAGCTGGGACACGGACCTCGAGGGAGCCTCAGCTTTAGGCGTGAGAGGGTCCAGTGGCCTTCTTTGCCGCATTTGAAGCAGGGTCCAGGTGGCTTCCTGTCTGTGTTGGTTGATGGAGGTTTGGAGCCACGCAGGGCAGTGGCTAAAAAGTGGTATTTGGCCTGATCTCATTGGGCCTTCTCTAGCTCTGCCTGTTCTTCCTGGTTATTGAAAATCTTAAAGGCTAAATTTAAAAGGTCTCGTTGAGGGGTTTGAGGGCCTTCTTCTGCCTTTTTTAGTTTCTTTTGGATGTCTGGGGACAATTGGGAGATAAAATGGGTCTTAAGGGCAATGGTGCCCTCTGTTGAAGTGGGGTCTAATCTTGTATATTTTTGTAGGGCTTCGTTAACCTGGCTAGAAATTATGCCAGGTTTCCGTCTAGTCCTCGAGTTATTAGCTGGAGCTCATCAAAGTTGAAGGCTCTATGTCCTGCCTTTTGAAGGCCCTCAGTGAGGCAAGCAACCATATGATTGATTACACACTGCCTGCCCAGGTCTCCCCGTCTGGAAATCCCAGCTGGGATCTTCTCGGGGGACAGCCGTGATCCCTATAGGCTTAGTCTTGTCTGTCTTGTGTATCTTCATCAGCGTGCACCCAAGAGGCTTGCCATGCTCGTTCCTTCTCTCTGGGAGAAGAGTGGAGGAAAGGATGACGTGAATATCATGCCAGGTTAAGTCATAAGACTGGGTAAGATATTCTAATTCTTTTAGATAATTTTATGGGTCTGAAGAGATGGAGCCAGCATGCTTTTTGATTTGAGATAGATCAGAAAGGGAGAATGGGACATGAACCCGAGGAATGCCTTCTGCTCCAGCTGCTTCCCGTAAAGGGAGGAATGAGCAGGGGAAGAAGCAAGGTCCTGCGGTGAAGTTTCCTGCTTTAAAGTTGCTCAGGACCAGGTATGGGGAGGAGATGGGAGAGGTTAGGGTAGAACCTTGGGATTCTTGGGCTAAAGGGTGGGGTGAGGTCTCAGAGCTTGCCTCTGGAACAGGCTGGGGAGGGGGTTCAGGAGCTGTGGCCACGGCCTGCACTTGAGAAGGAGGGAGGGAGAAGGAGACGTAAAGTGGAGGTTGTGGAACTGGATCTGGAGCGGCTTCAAAAGAATTGGGAGCCATAGGGGGTGGGCTGTGGTCCAAAGGGTGGAAGGAAGAAGAAGAACAGAAATCTGAGCAGGGATCGGGAGACACTATATAAGGAGGCGGTGGCCCAGAGTGGGCTAAGAGTATTTGAAAAGTAGAAGAGACTTCCCTGGTGGCTCAGATGGTAAAGCATCTGCTTACGATGCAGGAGACCCAGGTTCAAATCCCTGGGTCAGGAAGATCTCCTGGAGAAGGAAATGGCAACCGACTCCAGTATTCTTGCCTGGAGAATCCCATGGACGGAGGAGCCTGGTGGGCTACAGTCCATGGGATCACAAAGAGTTGGATGCTACTGAGCGACTTCACTTTTACTTTCAAGAGGATTCACAGCGAGAGGGTTGAGAGTGAAGAGTGAAGAACATAAGGGATTTCTGACCACTAGCTCTTGTGGCAACAGAAGTTATTGAGGTCCCGTGGAGTATTATAATCCATAGTTCTGTTTTCTAGCCATTGGGACCTATTATCAAATGTATTGTGGCCAGACAGTGTTAGAATAGTAAATAAGTCTTTTTGGTCTAATCTCCCCTTGTAAGCCCAAGGCTTTTAGGTTTCAGAGAAGGCATCCTAGAGGAGTAGATTTTGAGGGCTGAGATTGAGAATTTTCCATTGAGGCCAAATAGGAAGGTTAGACGGGCAAGGGAAAGCAAGGAGAAAGGTCCGAGAGAAAGGCGCCCCAGTTCTCAGGACCTTCTCAGAGAGGAATAATAGTCTGCTTTGAAATGGGCATCCCCTATTGCAAAGTCAGACGGGGCACACAGCCGAGGGCCCAAGGGGACTTGGAAGTGAGGCGAGAGAGAGAGAATCCGAGAGGATGGGATTTCACTCACCCTTGTAACCGATGGATGCAGTGTGGGCCAGTGTGTGGATGTCAGTCCAGCAAGGCAAGTGGAGGGTCGCGTCCCGGGGCTCATCTCAGTTTCTTGGTGAAGTCCAAGGGAGGGGACCACCAGAGGTGGGCACGTCAGAGAAACCCACCCAGTTGCGGTGGATCTCCCCTCCCCGGTGTCAGCACCAGATTGATTGTAAGATGAGTGCAGAGAAAAGGAGAGTGACCTGGGCAGTCAGGCCAGAAAAGGGAAATGTATTAAAGGGAAGATGAGAGGGTGACTGGCCCTTGAGAAGAGCCAGTGTCCTCCCTTTCTGATGGGGACTTTCTTATACACCACCAGTGAAAAATTCTCTGAAGGCATGGTTAATTTTTAACCTGTAGTTGAGTCCTGTGATCACTGTAGCTGGAGGTCTGGAATCCGGTGGTCTCGTAGCCTTGAGAAGGTAGGCTCCAGCGGGAAAACAGAATGTTGTTTGGGCAATTTGGTCAGCCTCAAGGGTCACTGTGATCTTATTCTTTGTTTGCAAAGTCAACATAATGGGCTCCTATGGAGAAGGCAATGGCACCCCACTCCAGTACTCTTGCCTGGAAAATCCCATGGACGGAGGAGCCTGGTGGGCTGCAGTCCATGGGGTCGTGAAGAGTCAGATACGACTGAGCGACTTCACTTTCACTTTTCACTTTCATACATTGGAGAAGGAAATGGCAACCCACTCCAGTGTTCTTGCCTGGAGAATCCCAGGGACGGGGGAGCCTGGTGGGCTGCCGTCTATGGGATCGCACAGAGTCGGACACGACTGAAGTGACTTATCAGTAGCAGTATGGAGGGTCTATCAGATACGTGTTGATCTTGGAGAATAGTAATCTAGAAAGATGAAACATAAAGTGAAAAAGCGGAAACTAGTGTCAGCAAAAGTCGGATGTGACTCAGGTGTAGATGGATGGAAACGGGATCCGAAGGGGGCTGGGATGGAGGCATGGCCCAGATGATGGAAGATTTGGGAGCAGAATTAGATCTAATTCTAAAAGGAGTTGGAAGCCACTGGGGAGAGGTAAGCAGCTGAGTGATAATAATAGGATCTGCGCCTTAAAGTTCACTTTGGCAACTTTGTAGAAAGAGGACTGGTTGATGGGCAATAATGGAAGCTGAGGGATGACCCCCGAGGCTCCAGAGTTAGTTCAGTTAAGAGCACAAACAGCAGAGAGGAGGAGTAGAGAGGCGGATGGGAGAGAACTGGCCGGATTTAAGAGACTTTGGAGGACTGCCAGATGATTTGTGTACTGCTTAGCAGCTGCATAATGACCCATTGTATGAATGTACCATGACTTATTTAGAATTGGAAGGGGTAATTTAAAATCTGAGTAATCAATATGTATTCTGAAATCCGCGAGTTCCTATTCCCAAAATTGCCTCCTTTTACATCATTGGGACCCTGTGAATATCCATTGAAAGGGAATATGGTAGAACCCTTACTGTAGTAAAGAATGATATTTTAGCCATCCTAACTTTATAAACCACTCTCTGTAACAATACAGTTTTCATTTTTAAAATAAGAATATGGTGTATGAAGAGCATTTTGTGTATCATTCAAATACAGAATACTCTTCATATATATTAACATATGTATTAACATTGCTATAGAATTTAATGTAAATTTTCACGTTTATACTGGAGTAAGAGAGACTTGAAGAAATGTCAGAATATCTTGTAGGAATCGAGGTTATTTGATAATTAAACCTCTCTTTGGCTTTAATTCAGAATTAAACTCAGGCGAATGTGAATAACTTAAATAAACCCATGAAAACTTTGGCTATGTAATTCAGAGCTCAACCTAAAATGAAAAGTTATGCATCCAGTAAATTTTTCAAGAGGCAGTTCATTTTTATGCTTATTATTAACTTTCATTATATTCATTAAAATGTTCAACTTTATCCTGAATCGCCTAAATCTTCCATGAGCTCTGCATGTGGAAAATAAGTTGGCAGATGCTTAATTTGGAGAAATTGCTTACTTTTGCATAAAACTAATTTTTGTAAGAGCCAGGAAAATATTAGAAGAAATTATTTATGTGCCTAAAAATTCAAACATTTTGGTTTTGAACAGAGGCATAAAGAGAATACATCTCATATACTTTGGAAGAAGGCCTCAGATGGATGAAACTCAAAAGGAATGAATAACAGCAACTTATTTGCTGGGTAGGAGTCAATTAATTCTCACTTATTAAAATTAATGAGTTAGGAGACAGAATGAAGGTGGGGTAATTTTCAAAACACATCATCCACAGTCCTTGTTTACAATATATTTATAATTTACCTGGGAATACAGGCCACACACTGATGTTTTGGTGACTTGTATGTGCTATCCTTTTTGCATGGAATGCCCATCTTTACCTTCTTGAACATCCAATTACTAATGATCTTTCAATTTACTAGTGTCATACCTGTGAAGCTTTTCATTCCGCATCAAATAGAATTGATTATCAGCCTTAGTATTTATCCTTGTTTGGATACACATTTGCATTTCTGTAAGACCATGAGGTCCTTCAGGGAGATGACTGTGTCACAAGTGCCAGGTATCATGTCTGAAACACTGTTAGGCATAATCCGTATGGATTATTGGTAACTGACTAATAATAATGCAAGGCAGTCTATGATGTCTTCTGAATATCTGATACCACTAAGAAGTGTTTGGGGAATTTGCAATTCTAAAATGGAAGAGTTTTCAAGAGTCTCCGTTCCTACTAGTTGAAATATAATCCTTTGGGTAAATCATTAACCATCTGAGACTGCACTCAGCTCAAGAGTAAACCAGGTTGGGGAGAGCTGGTAGATGGGGGAAGGAGGATGGATGGCGGAAATCATCAAGACGTTTTCAGTTCTACTTGTCCAAGGCTCTACATTTCAAAGTAGGAATTGTAAAAATAGGTCTGTTAGGTTTAGCACTATTACTTGGGGATCTAAGGGTTAAACAGTAAAGTCTGGCTCAACAGAATATATTGGATTGAAGTACTTCTCACGTCCAGTCAACTCTTCACCACGTGTGTTACAGAAAGAGATTTTAGAGTTCTTTTTGCTTGCTTATAATCTATTTGAGTTCATTGTTGCAGATTTTCTGATGTTGGCTTTAAGAAGTGAATTGAAATGTAGAAGAAAGCTAGAAATATAGCAATTTAAGGACTAAAAATCAAACAGTAAATGAATAAAAAGGGAAGATATTTACTGAAGCGTCTCACTGATGATACTTGAAAATCTGAAGCTAGCATTTGTGTAGTGCATACATATGCAATCTGTTCTTTGGTTTATAAATTCATTAATTATGAAACTCCATGAATTAAGTATATATCAGCATAACAGAATGTATCTCCTGTTAATATTTTGCATTGTTACCTTTACAACTTCTCTGAGAATTCAAGGAATTGTATGGGGGAATCTTAAAACTTGAAACCGCTAAAATGTATATAAAAACCATACAGAATGAGTGAATAAGGTATATTAAAATTATTAAACACACTAGTTCTTTTTCTCAAAGACTTTCAGCCTATCAAATGACTGTTGATCTCTTTCATCTAATAATTACCCATGAAGACACAAACAACCATTTTGCACACTTTTTATATTTTTCCAGCTTCTGCCACCGTTTGAAATCTCTGATGAGAAAAGGAAAGGCATAAGCTAACTAATTATGTTACAATAATGTTATAAACTTAGGCAAAATCTATTGATTTTCATCTCCTCTGTGTATCTAACTTCATATTTAAACTTTGTTATGTGTACAAATGTATATTAAGATACAATGATTGCCACTTTAAGATTAAGACACATACTTGTGAAGTAAAAAATGACATCCATCACCATGAGGAGAGATAATGCTGGATATTCAACAGATATGTGTTGAATTAAATTGAATGAATGTAGGCTCTTCTAATTGGATAGTGAGACTGGTATGGACTCTAAGCAAGGAAACTGCAAAAAGTAAAAATTTTGTGAGGAAAATAAGGCAGTCTAATGACCTGTTCCAAACCATAGTTCTTTCGTTAGCTAGAATCTCTGTTGATGAGCAAAGACTAAATCATGTTTGTAGTGAAATTGCTCCTTCCTAGCTCCTCTTTATATGAGAGGTGGAAATTGGTCATTTAATCCCAGAATCAATTCTGGTACTAAAAATTATAGTTGTGCCTCATAGTTAAGTGGAGAGATGCATTATATGACAAAATGAATATATTTGTAACTTAACATGCTGTTAACTATTAACAATAGTGAAATGTGGAAAAGGCTTCAATTAAAAAAAGTTTTAAAATTCTATTCTGGATGTTCCTAAGAAGAGATTGTGTAACTCTGTTTCCTTATGTCATTAGTTCAAAAACTGAATGTGGCTGACCTCTAGGGTTGGAGAAAGTCAGAATGCAATCCTAATGACATTCTCTGATCTCTGGTCATTGTTCTTAGCTTATCTTTTAATATGGATAAAATTAGTCATTGGCTTCCATTTTGAGAAAATTAAAAAAACACAAAGTTTTTAGAATTGCAATATTTATGACTGATTCTCTAACTCATTGGAGCATTGAAATGATAATAACTTTTAAAGCTTTTTATGTGCAGTGATCCAATGTACTCCAAAAGCTGTCTTGTACATTACAAATGATGCGGTGTTTATCTTTAAACACAAAACAGGTCCTTCTTCAGATTTTCCTATCTTGATCAGGCAGAATTAAAGTCTTGGAGTAATCTAAGACTCTTCTTTCTCTCTATATCGTGTCAATAAGCAAATTCTATCATTTAGTCTTTTTATCAAATCCTACCTTATATATGGCCTCTTCTAGTTGCACAGCCACACATCTATTTATAAAAATAACTGTTTATTGGAACCCCTTTCCTTGTTAAGCACTATGCTGGATTCTGAAGTACAGCAATAAGTAAAATTTATTCATTGGTCCCAAGGTCTTTGAAATTTGCTCATCGCCTTATGCCAGAGCTATTCTAATTGTTTTATTATTTACTGTTATTTTTAAATTTTTACTTATTTTATTTTTAATTTTATTAAAGTATAATTGATCTGCAATGCTGTGTTTGATTTCTGCTGTGCAGCAAAGTGAGTTGGTTATACATGCATATATTATCTTCATCTTCTTTTACATTATATTTTATCATAGGGTATTGAATACAGACCTTGTCGTTTATCCATCCTGCTATTATTTACTATTTTTTTAACCGCTTGGTTCCGTTTTCCCTTGCCTCTATTCCATGTAATCAAGTTCTTTGATCCCATAACAATAGTTGAAAAAAGAAAAGTGGCTGCTGAACGTATGTAGAATAAAATCTATACTTACATTCAAGTTTCTTCACAATATGGCTTTTAATTAGTTTTCAAACTTTCAAAACCAAAATTGCTCTAATTACACCATCTGAACCTACTATTGCTGCATAGCGGCCTCTGGCTCTTGAACACTTAGGATGTTGTCCTTCCTTACATAGAGGCCTTGTTGAATGTCTTATGTTCTTAGCTACCCGTAATTTAAAAAACCAAAAAGCCAATAGCAACAACAAACACATGTACTTAGAGTAATGCTAACTGCTTTAGCAAACCACCAAATTTCAGCAGATTCACAATAATGATCAAGAAAAAACTTATATTGCATACACATGAGCACAATAAAGGCGTTTTCAGCCTCTTCATCATAATTTTTCTTTGGCAAAGAATTTTGTTTTTAGGAACTGCTTGGTGTCACCTGACTTGCAGTGCCTAGATTTCAAGAATGTTGTGAGCTTCTTGAAATGCCCTGCCCCTATTCTATCTTCCTTAAAAGCTTGAAATTGTTGCATAACAACATCTTCCAAAATGCCCATGGCTCCTCCTCGTCTCTTATTAGACTTCTCCCTTGGGTCACCCTCCTGGAGGAGGAGAACCCACTCCAGTATTCTTGCCAGGAAAATCCAGTGAACAGGGGAGCCTGGTGAGCCACAATCCATGGGTGGCACAGAGTTGGACATGACTGAGCGCACACACTTGGGTCGCCCTGGCTCTGGGAGACGTGGGGCTATCTCTGCTCCTGGCACCAAACACCACCTCTACCCACACTGACATTACCGGATGTGGTGCTGTTCCTGTGGGGAACTTTGGGGAGACTTCTAGATTCTCATGTTCCATTTAGGACTCTGCTACCTAATCATAGGAAATATTTCGCAAATCTAAGGTATGAACTTTGGTCGTCTGCTTCCAAATCTTGAGCTGACAACGAGAATATTAGATTTAAAAAATTCTAAAACACACTCACAGGCTTTAATTCTCTGTTCCTTCTTCAGAACCAAAGAATTCTATAGCAGAGGCAATTCTTAGTCATTGTAAAATGCACAAATGATGACATCTCTCAATGTTTTTAGTAATAAATGGTAAATCCATGCAATTAGCATAGTCATTTGATTTAATAGTAAAGTGTTAGTTGCTCAGTCATGTCTGACTCTTTGCAATCCTATGGACTATAGCCTGCCAGGCTCCTCTGTCCCTGGAATTTCCCAGGCAAAAATACTGGAGTGAGTCGCCATTCCCTTCTCCAGGGGTTCTTCCGAACTCAGGGATTGAACCTGGGTCTCATGCACTGCAGGCTAATTCTTTACCATCTGAGCTTCCCATGGACAGAGGAGCCCAGCGGGCTACAATCCATGGGGGTCACAAAGAGCTGTACACGACTGAGCAATTCCCACTTTTATTCCATAGAGCACATTGTAAAACAGAACCGCTGCACTCTCTTTTCTCCAATAATTTTCAGATGGCTTTTAAGAGCCAGCTTCTCCTGCTTCAAAGGTTGCCCTTCTTCCCTCAAAGGAGAGGGCCATTTAGTGAGATGTTTGCAGTAGATAAAACTGCCCAAGTTAATGTTTCAGCATTTCTTTCCTTGAGTGATAACGTAGAATGATGTTCTCTGAGATTATGAATTCCTATTCAGAGAGATTATTGAAGCACCTGTTGTTCATAAAATACTCTGTCATACTGGAGACAAAACTATCAAATTTTATTAAAATTTCATTATTTTAAGTTGGGCTGTAGATTTCCAAAGAGAAATAGTGAACTTCAGTGTTTTAGAGCTTTACATTTCATTCCCAAAGCAGGCGTCAGTATTTGGCCCACACCACTCATGTGCCATAACTATATGCCTGTGGGCTAAGCTGCTTCTGTTGTGTCTGACTCTGCGTGATCCTATGGACCGTAGCCCACCAGGCTCCTCTGTCCATGGGATTCTCCAGGCAGGAATACTGGAGTGGGTTGCCGTGCCCTCCTCCAGGGGATCTTCCTGACCCAGGCATTGAACCAACATCTCTTATGTCTTATGCATTGGCAAGCAGGTTCTTTGCCACCTGAAAGCTCCATTAACTACATCATACAACCCCAGAGGAAACAGGAGAGGTGTTCGCTGAAAGCAGTTTCTCTTTGTTTCCCATAATAATGTTTTTGAGCTGCCCAGCCTCAGCACACCAATGAGTGTTGAAATCTTGAAATCAAGGCAGGGTGGCTTCCATGTTACAATCAAGTTTTGCAATTCTAGGAAAGTATTTTAGATATTACACTATATGGAAAACATAAGGAAAGAAAATTACCCAACAGTGTTAGAAACTTGCTTAAGGCTATTGAAATGATATTATGCAACATAAATATTTTACTATCTTGAATATAATGGCTGGCATAAACATTTAGATGGCTAAATATTTGTATATCTTTAATGGAATTTTGGTCCAGTTCTCACTTTCAAAATGTTTTATGCTATTCCTTAAATATTGTTGGTTATCTTTCTTAAAAAACAAACAGAAAACATATATAATATATATAAACTATATATAGTATATATATATATAAACTATAATATATATAATTATATAAAATATATTTTATATATATATAAATATATATATACACAGGGCTTCCCAGGTGGCACTACTGGTAAATAACCTGCCTGCCAATGCAGAGAATGTAAGAGACCCAGGTTAGATCCCTGTGTTGGGAAGATTCCCTGAAGGAGGGCATGGCAGCCCACTCCAGTATTCTTGCCTGGAGAATGCTATGGACAGAGGAGCCTGTCACTTCATTGTGTTGCAAAGAGTTTGACTCGATAGAGGCAATGTAGCATACACACACACATATATATATTCCCCCCAGAGATGGAGAGCAGTTCATTTTTATGATTAAATTTCTTTAAAAAATATTTTCACGTGGAGACAATGTGGCTTCTCATAATTTTACTCTCTGGACCTAGCTGTCCATTATTCTATCACAGGATGTCTATTCTCTTCTCACCAACAGCTCTCAAAATATTTCAATAAGATGAATTGCTGCTATCACTTCTCGGTGATATTTTTTCCAAGCTAACCCTTCTAACCTCTTTTAACCATTGTCTCACTATAAGGTTTATAATTCCTTTTTGTCATTATAATGTTGGATATGTACCTCTTTTTTTGTTGTTAAATCAAAGTCTTAAAAGATTTATATAAAATCAAACAGAATAATACAAGTAGAGTGTGAGGATGGCAAAGTGGTACAAGTATGTTTTTGAACTAAATAGTAAATGCCTCTTAATAAAACCTTAATAACCAGATTTTAAAAGCTTTGATAGAAACCCTGTCAAATTAATGGCTAATTGTGACCTTTTTCAATTAAATCCCTAAGAGTATTTGTTTTTAACTTGAGGTGTTATTAAGCCACCAGACTGCTAGATTCCATATTTGTATAGTTGATTCTCGAAATATGGTACTTTCTATTTTTTTCCTATTAAATTTAATTATGTTTGTTTGGCATGTGCATTCAAGTTGTTGATTAAAAATCGAGTCCAAAAAAAGTCCAAGAAAAATTCTATGGCACATTTCCAGTAAGCTAAACTCCACCTGTATTGTACATCAAGCGCTAACCAGTATTCCAGGCTTTCTTATTAGATCCATTAAAACTCCACCAAACTTTTTGCCATTCTGTTCACAAGAGTATCATTTGAATCTGTCAAGTGGTTCCTTGAAACATAGGCCAGCTATGTCTATTGCCCATAAGAGGCTCATAAAGAAAATTCCAAGCACTTAAAAAGTTGTTATGAATCTGTAATCCTATCACTTTCCTTTATCTCTGGTAAAATATCTGCTATCTCTCTTCCCTCAAGTCATATTAGAGAGTTTAAAAATGGGTGACAGATATCTGGGATCATCTCTTCATATCCCAAGAGTCTCAAGGGTAGGAACCGTAACGGCCATATTTCATTCTTTTCCAAGTCTGTGCCCTTGTGCACAGCAGCTTATTTACATGGTAGCCTATCAAAGAGTCTTTGTTACTCACTGCAAATTGCTGTCTTGTCATAGAAAAGAAAAGATTTTGATTGGTGCCAAAAGAACACACTTGTATCTGACCTTTTCTTCTTTTCTTTGAGCCCTAACAATTTACATCACTCAACATAAAATATGAATACTCACATGCCAGAACTTTTTTTTTTCCCCTCACTCCAATGCCTTATAATAGAGCAGAAGGCTTTGTGTGTCTACAGTGACTTTATATTACATTTTGTGTTATTTGAACTACAGGACTTTTTGGAGATGCAAGAGGATGATAAAATACAGGATGCAAAACTTAGGTAGTTATGACACCTTAGAATCAACTGGGAGCATGAATAGCATTTCTTTGATACAATAGATTTTCATTTTTTCCACAAAAATTATTTCAAGTGAGGAGACTCTTTGAAGGGCTCATCTCACTTCTGAGTAAGCTTTCAAAATGCCTAAATTTTCTAGTCTTTAAAAACTATTTCATTGGAGTCCCTACAAATCATACCCAACATAGAATTGGGAAGCTTTCATGTGAAAAGCATAGCAACTCAGAAACAACTGAAAATCTGTGCTGCTTTCAAGAGTAAAGAGTGTACAGGACCAGCACGTCCTGGTGATTATTTTAGCCATGACAAAAATGAGAAAAGTTGATCATGGCTAAGTAGATTATACTGCAAGGAGATCCAACCAGTCCATTCTAAAGGAGATCAGCCCTGGGTGTTCTTTGGAAGGAATGATGCTACAGCTGAAACTCCAGTACTTTGGCCACCTCATGCGAAGAGTTGACTCATTGGAAAAGACTCTGATGCTGGGAGGGATTGGGGGCAGGAGGAGAAGGGGACGACAGAGGATGAGATGGCTGGATGGCATCACCGACTCGATGGACTTGAGTCCGAGTGAACTCAGGGAGTTGGTGATGGACAGGAGGCCTGGCGTGCTGCGATTCATGGGGTCGCAAAGAGTCGGACACGACTGAGCGACTGAACTGAACTGAACTGAAGTACATTATAATTTGATTGTGATTCAGTAAAATGGAATTGTTGGGGCATAGCCTTGTTAATCCTGTGTACAGTTTAAAGCCCCTGTTCTCACTTAACCAATCTTAAAATCTGTAATTTTCAAAGACAGAAATGAAGCTCTTTGTTCTTGTCCATCACTGGTAAAAAATATATTTTGTAACAGAGCCATGTTTACTTTTGAGAATTATTGCTGCTGCTGCTGCTGCTGCTGCTAAGTCACTTCAGTCATGTCCGACTCTGTGTGACCCCAGAGACGACAGCCCACCAGGCTCCCCCGTCCCTGGGATTCTCCAGGCAAGAATACTGGAGTGGATTGCCATTTCCTTTTCCAATGCATGAAAGTGAAAAGTGAAAGTGAAGTCGCTCAGTCGTGTCCGACCCTCAGCGACCCCATGGACTGCAGCCTTCCAGGCTCCTCTGTCCATGGGATTTTCCAGGCAAGAGTACTGGAGGAGAATTATTGCTAGAATAGGCAAATGGTGTAAGTGTTAAAAATGTGTTTCCAGACCAAAGTCACCAAGTCTCTGCATCAAGTGTATGTATCAGAAAGAGAATAAGAGATGGATGTTTAGCTCAGCAAGTGTAATGAAGTGATGGCAAGGCAGAATTAAAATGATCCTTGCTTTTTCTCTTTTTCTAGTTATCTATCTATGTGTGCATGTTCGGTTGCTCAGTCATGTCCAACTCTTTGCAACCCAATGGACTGTAGCCTGCCAGGCTCCTCTGTCCATGCGGATTCTCCAGGCAAGAATACTGGAGTGAATTGATGTGGGATCGAACCTGTATCTTCCACATCTCCTGTGTTGTAGATGGATTCTTTACCACTTAACCACCCTATGTGTATTATTTATTCTGGTAGGCGTGGAATTATTATGTAAAAGAAGATTGGTGGTTCAGTGCCATTTCTTTGGCCCTTGGATGGTGCTTTTATGTCTTCCACTGACTGCTTCCAAGGCACCTATGGAATTGTTGGACTGGTGAAGAAACTGAGGTTACGGACGTGGGACTTGATTTTATATCACATTTGTCCTGTTGGGATATCAGCCCTCTCACCTTGTCAGTGCAACTCTTGAGTGGGAGAATGTTACTGTTTTACATAAATGTGAAACAAACCCAATACATGTGTTTTTCTCCCTTATTTGAAAAGAAACCTATATTACTGTAGAAAATCAGGAATAGAAGTAAAACTAGAAAAATATATGAATTATTAAAGGGACTCTTGGCTTCCTCACTGGAGAAAAAAAGTACTGCTGGAATTTTAGCTGCATAGAAGTTTCTTTTTGATATGCATCTGTATGTATGAATGACATTCTTTATGATGTGCAATTATTTGTTTAAACTTTTGCTGACATTTGACTATTTAGCTTATTTCCAACTGTTTGATATTGAAAATCATTCTCTAGTAGACAGTATAGATGGAAATATCTAAACAAGTTGTGATGGTGGTTTAGTTACTAAATCGTGTCCAACTCTTGGGAACCCATGGACTGTAGTCCACCCGGCTCCACTCTATAGGATTTTTCAGGGAAGAGTACTGGACGGGGTTGCCATGTCCTTCTCCAGGGGATCGTCCTGACCTAGGGATCAGACCCTGGTCTTCTGCATTGCAGGCAGATTCTTTACCAGCTGAGCTGTCGGGGAAGCCCAAACATGCTGTGATATTTCCTCAAATTAAATTTCTATAAGTGAGGATTATTAAAATTTAAACATTTTAAGACTCATTACATATGTTGGCAAACAACTTAAGAAAAAAATTTGGTCAGTTTACGTTGTGCCCATCACTCAACAGTTGCTATGATGAATAACTTCTCTAACAACATTTTTTAGGAAAACAATTCGTTTGCTCACAAAATATGTAAGTATTTGCTTCTTTTCAACTTCAGTTACTAGTGCGGTCTACATAACTGCAAAAGTACCACCACTGGAAAGATATAATGATGATATTCAGTACATGCTGCTGTTGCTGCTGCTAAGTCGCTTCAGTCGTGTCCGACTCTGTGCGACCCCGTAGATGGTAGCCCGCCAGGCTCCCCCATTCCTGGGATTCTCCAGGCAAGAACACTGGAGTGGGTTGCCATTTCCTTCTCCAATGCATAAAAGTGAAAAGTGAAAGTGAAGTCACTCCATCGTGCCAGAATCCTAGCGACCCTATACCCTAAAATAATGTGAGGACCACCAAGAATACTGCTTAGAATGTTTATAAGCCTTTAGTAATCACCTACTTGCTTTCTAGTAAATTGTGAACTCTGAAAGCAGGGTTTGTTCTCTTGTTCAGTCAATCACTGTTGAATACCTAATATATAGTAGGCACTTTCCTAGTTTTTGAGAATGCAGAGGAAGGTGGGAAGACAGCATTCTTAATCTCATACATGAGACAGAAATAAGCAAGGGGACCTTGTGGATATCAGGCTCAAGTTCATATATCTGGAATTCATCTGTAGACAAATGGTATTTATAGATGCTACCTATAGACCACAAAATAAGTTGATTTTGGAAACTGATAATTTCACATTAATCTTCTGATTGTCATGCTTGAAGACTGGATTTCAGTTTCTTCAAAATGAGTTATCTCTTGAAAGTTTATGCATAAAATCCCATATAAGGAATAATGAAATAAAAATAGTATAACATTTGTCATTCTTTTCTTTAGAGGTTAACATCAAATCATAAAACCATAATATTAGATAGCCTGTCTCTTATACACATCTAGATGTGTATAAGAGACAGATATTAGATTTAAAAAATTCTAAAACACACTCACAGGCTTTAATTCTCTGTTCCTTCTTCAGAACCAAAGAATTCTATAGCAGAGGCAATTCTTAGTCATTGTAAAATGCACAAATGATGACATCTCTCAATGTTTTTAGTAATAAATGGTAAATCCATGCAATTAGCATAGTCATTTGATTTAATAGTAAAGTGTTAGTTGCTCAGTCATGTCTGACTCTTTGCAATCCTANGATGTTTGAACCACACATTAATTGTGATTAAATCATTTGAAATGGAATTGCTAGTTTTATTTCCATAAGAGTAAAATTATATACTTAAAGGTACCGATGTCCAGGATATATTTTTCTTAATCAAAATCCTCATTATGGAAATTTAACTCTATATTATAAGGAATAGCTTGTCTTATTTTAATCTGCTGTTATAGTTAATAATGAAAAGCAAATGAATAGAAAGGGGAATTTTATTTTTTATTCTCTTCTTTCTATTCAAAACCTTCCCAGAATCTTCTTAAAGAGAGTGTTAAAAACAATGCTAGGGTACCCTGGATCCTTTTTTTAATGCCTCTTAAGAAGGACTGGCGGAGAAGGCATTGCTCTCCCATGGACGGAGGAGCCTGGTAGGCTGCAAACCATGGGGTCGCTAAGAGTCGGGCACGACTGAGTGACTTCACTTTCACTTTTCATTTTCATGCATTGGAGAAGGAAATGCAACACACTCCAGTGTTCTTGGCTTGGAGAGTCCCAGGGACGGGGAGCCTGATGGTCTGCCATCTATGGAGTCGGACACGACTGAAGAGACTTAGCAGCAGCAGCAGCAAGAAGGACTGGATGAAAAAGGATAGGGCACTTTATAGAGAAATCCATTATGGAATTAGGAGGGCCAGAGAAAAAAAAGACCCAGAAAAGGTGATAGTTGATGCACAATTTGTATAGTCAGGTTAGAGAGTATTGGTTAAAATGTTGACTTCGGAGTAAAAGATGTTGGGTTCAGTTCCTAAGTTACTATGCTCTGTTCTCTCTTTGTAATCCTTAGTTTTTCCATCTGTACAGCAGGGTAATAGTCGCTGTGGTTATTATAAAAGTTAAATAAAATAAACCATGAAATGCACTTAGCATGTTGTCTGACAAATATGACTGAGGAGGTTCATAGTATAAGCCCAGAAGTAAGCATTAGCAATATGCAAGCCTTCTAGAAATCTCTCATTCAGTGTTAAGAACAAAACATTATGTAGGACTGGGGATCAATATGGGCCATGTTTCTATTATACTATGTGCAGTTAATTAGCCAAATAAGGAATAGAGAGAATTTTTTCTTTCTTCAAGTCCATGCAAACAGATAGTACAAAAGCTGTCGAGATTCAGGAGAATATTATAAACCAGTGGGTTCCCTGGTGGCTCAGCTGATGAAGAACCCACCTGCCAAAGAAGAAGATGCAGAAGATGCGAGTTCTATCCCTGAGTCAGGAAGATCCCCTGGAGAAGGAAATGGCAACCCACTTTGGTATCCTCACCTGGAAAATTCCCTGGACACAGGAGCCTGGCAGGCTGTACTCCATGGGGTCACAAAAGAGCTTCACTTGACTGAGCGCCCATGTACACGCAGTGCAGGAGAGAAATGGAGATGAGGCTGGTTCACAGACTTAGTAGATACTAATGCTATCTAGAGAATGCATAGCCTTTCATAAGAAAATTCTTGTCAAACATAAGAGAAGTGGAAGGTCAAGATAAAAAAAAAAACGAGTGAAATGCAGGCTGAGCCCAATTACACTGAATGCTGACATTATCAGACTCTAGTTATAGAATAGGAATAAAGGAGTTAGTTAGAATGTATGAAAAAGATATCAAGAAGACTGAAGGAAGATATAAGAAAGAAACAGAAGGGAAATATCATGATATTCTATCTATAAAGAAGGGTCTGAACAAGATGTATTTTTGGTGTACCTTTTAAGTGAAGTGAAAGTCGCTTAGTCGTGTCTGACTCTGCAACCCCATGGACTATACAGTCCATGGAATTCTCCAGGCCAGAATACTGCTGTTCTCTTCTCCAAGAGATCTTCGACAGGTATAGAACTCAGGTCTCCCACATTGCAGGCCGATTCTTTACTAGCTGAGCCATCAGGAAAGCGCAAGAATACTGGAATGGGTAGCCTATCCCTTCTCCAGCAGATCTTCCCAAGCCAGGAATTGAGCCGGGGTTTTCTGCATTGCAGGCGGATTCTTTACCAGCTGAGGAGGCCCATACATTGTAACGATAGTGCTGAAACTATAGACTAAATGAAATAAACATGAAAGTATCCTTACAGAAAAACATAGAAGTGTATTCTTTTTATTTTACTTGTACGTTTCTCATATGAATCTTCTCAGAGTCCACTGCATTTGATCCTCCTTTGAAAGATTTTAAATTTTTTTCAATATACATGTTTTCAGTTTTTCCCTGTTTGACTTTTCTCACTTAGATTAACACTCTCAAGGTTCATCCATGTTTTCACAAATGGCAGGGTTTCCATCTTTCTCATGGTTGAATAATATATTCTTTACCCATGTAATATATCAACTAAATCTCAATTAAAATGTTCTTACTTTTTCTGTTTATACAGAAAGAGAAAAACTAGAAAGTATCTGAAAGTAAGAGGAATAAAACTAAACACCATCACCTGGTAGATGACTTTATGCTTCTCTGGGAAAAAAATATTCAGGGTATGATTTGAATCTCTGTGTCTGGAACAGAGGTTCTTTACATGGGCCGGTACCCTTGAGATTAAACGGAAAATGTTTGGTGTGTGAGTTGTCATTCTAAGGAGATAGCCCATAGCTTTCATCTGATTTTCAAAAACATTTCTGTTTTTTTTCTTTGGCTAAACTCTTTATTTTTATTTTTTTAAGTTTTTATTCATTTCACATATGATATTTTACATGTTTCAATGCCATTCTCCCATATCATCCCGCCTTCGCCCTCTCCCACAGAGTCCAAGACTGTTCAATACATCTGTGTCTCTTTTACTGTTTCGCATACAGGGTTATCGTTACCATCTTTCTAACTTCCATATATATGTGTTAGTATACTGTATTGGTGTTTTTTTTTCTGGCTTACTTCACTCTGTATAATAGGCTCCAGTTTCATGCACCTCATTAGAACTGATACAAGTGTGTATGCCCAGCAGTGGGATTGCTGGGTCATAAGGCAGTTCTATTTGCAGTTTTTTAAGGAATCTCCACACTATTCTCCATAGTGGCTGTACTAGTTTGCATTCCCACCAACAGTGTAAGAGGGTTCCCTTTTCTCCACACCCTCTCCAGCATTTATTGCTTGTAGACTTTTGGATCACAGCCATTCTGACTGGTGTGAAATGGTTCCTTGTTGTGGTTTTGCTTTGCATTTCTCTAATAATGAATGATGTTGAGCATCTTTTCATGTGTTTGTTAGCCATCTGTATGTCTTCTTTGGAGAAATGTCTGTTTAGTTCTTTGGCCCACTGTTCGATTGGGTCTTTTATTTTTCTGAAATTGAGCTGCAGGAGTTGCTTGTATATTTTTGAGATTAATTCTTTGTCCATTGCTTCGTTTGCTATTATTTTCTCCCATTCTGAAGGCTGTCTTTTCACCTTACTTATAGTTTCCTTTGTTGTGCAGAAGCTTTTAATTTTAATTAGGTTCCATTTGTTTATTTTTGCTTTTATTTCCAATATTCTGGAAGGTGGGTCATAGAGGATCCTGCTGTGGTTTATGTCGGAGAGTGTTTTGCCTATTTCTTTTTCTCTGTTCTAAAGCTAAGAAACAACTGATCTGGAGAAAGATAATTAAATATGACTAATGCATACATGGAGAAGGCAGTGGCACCCCACTCCAGTACTCTTGCCTGGAAAATCCCATGGACGGAGGAGCCTGGTAGGCTGCAGTCCATGGGGTTGCAAAGAGTCAGACACGACTGAACGACTTCACTTTCACTTTTCACTTTCATGCATTGGAGAAGGAAATGGCAACCCACTCCAGTGTTCTTGCCTGGAGAATCCCAGGGACAGGGGAGCCTGGTGGGCTGCCATCTATGGGGTCACACAGAGTCGGACACGACCAAAGTGACTTAGCAGCAATGCATACATGATACATGTATCTTGTTTTTATGGATTCACTTTCAGTGGAGTTTCTAAAGGGTCAGAAGAAAACATCCTTAAGGTCATCTGGAAAGGGAAGGCAAAGTAAAACACATTGTGTTGGTTAATATTGAAAAATTAAATGGATAAGAAGTTTTCTGGAGAAAAGAAAATCTATAAGACAAGAAAAAACTTTAGCATGTGCTATAGAATGGAGCAGAGTGACAGAGAAAGTTAAAGCTTCCAAAGAAAATCTAGGAAAGTTATATTCAAAGACAAAGTGTATGTATCAAACTCACGGCCTTGCAAATAATAATGCTGAAAGTCAAAGTGTTAGTCTCTCAGTCATGTCCGAATCTTTGCGAACACCTAGACTGTAGCTCTCCAGGCTCCTCCATACACGGAAATCTCCAGGCAAGAATACTGGTGTGGACAGCCATTCCCTTCTCCGGGAAGTTGTCCCAACACAGGGGTTGAACCCAGGTCTCCTGTATTTCAGGGAGATTCTTTACTGTCTGAGCCACCAAGGAAGCCCCTAATAATGCTGAAGTAATCTTTAAAGTTGAAAGAGGCAAGTTGACTTAGAATGCCATAAAGATGCAAATCATGGATAGTTTATTTAAATTAAATCAGGGTTTTGATTATGTGAGGGGAAAGATGTAAGAAGCAAACACACCAGTGTCTTGTTATTGAATGAAATAGCATGGTGTCCAACTGAACAATATTGTGGACACATATTGGGAGGTAATGACAGTTTCTAGTTAAAAGAAAAAGGGAAATAAAATCCTATTCTTAGTGATTTGGGATGAGTGTAGGGGAAATTGAATTTTATATAATTTAAGAAAATGACAAAAATGGTCATTCATAAATAGACATAAATGAATATTTAAAATGAACAAAATGACAATAAATTATACTTTTTTATTTCTTAATATGACAATAAATTTTTAATATTCCTGGTGGCTCAGATGGTATAAAGAATCTGCCTGCAATGCAGGAGATGCAGGAGATGTTGATTTCATCCCCGGGTTGGGAAGATCTGCTGGAGAAGTGAATGGCTACCCACTCCAGTGTTCTTGGTCGGAGAATTCCAGGACAGAGGAGCCCAGAGGGCTATAGTCCATGGGTTTGCAAAGAGTCAAACTTGACTGAATGACTAACCCTTTTTCACTTTCACAGGGAAAACAGACAATTTAGTCTTGTCTTTTTTGGATGGTCAATTGGAATTTATATTTCTAATATTCTACAGTGTGTACCTCTAAACTACAGAGATTTTAACACATTCTCTATTGCATGATTCCCAACAAAAATATTACAACTTATGTTTACCAAAGAGAATTCATTTTAACTAGTTATCAAAGAGATACAAGTTCTTTGCTTACAGTTATATGCAACTGCTTTGAGGTTTGTCCACAAACTAGCTTCTGGCTCTGAACATTTCAAACCTTCTTTTCCTCTCATTCCCATGTTCTTCTGATGATGGGCTTAGGGCCATCTAATATAAGGAAAGTATCATGGAAGGAAGTCAGTGCAGAGCAATGTGGCCATCTCAGTGAATTGCGGTTTTAAGAAAAAAAAAAAGGTCATTTTTTCACACTTTATAACAACATACATCATGTGGAACTGTGTTAGTGCCACTGCAAGGGATCTGGAGGTTGTCAGTCTTGAAGCTTAAAGATTATTTGCTTCATTGTAAATCTACTCTTTATGTAATCTAGGCTTTATGTGGGTAAAAGAATTTGGAAACAAGCTATACAGAAAAGTTAATCATGTTGTAAAAAAGACAAGAACAAAGTAATCAAAGGAAAACCCTGAAAATGTAAACCTTAGATTATTAAACTAATTTATATCCAGTGTTATTGAATGTGTCCATTTGTGCATTGCTCAGGGGAGAATTGCAGTCTTAAAGAAAATGTGATTATTCTTGGTAGGACAATAATTTATTACAAAGCACACAGTCTTGTGAATATAGCTGTGTGCTGAAACATAAGTTTAGGTTTGTGTTGTTACTCATTATATTCACTCTTGCTCTGAAGCCAGTCTGGAAAATATCCCATAATCCCAGCTCCCTTTCAGAGTCCTCTCATCCCACCTACGTGTCACCTTCCTCCTTCTCGACTCCATCTCAAGCTCCCGGTGCTATTAGGTTTCTATGTGTATGGGATATGGGAAACTTAATTTCTTGAGTTTTGTTGGACAACCGTGTATGTAATATCTAGCTTTTTGTTTTCTTTCTATTTCTGAGTACATCACTAGATACGCCATGTTGGTTAGCAGAGATCTGATCCTGTCTAAAACGTCCAGAAAGCACTAGATCCATGGCATTTGGTTCACACCAAAAGGCGTCAGTATTTTCAGAGCTATTTTGTCCTGTCCAAAATGTCCATAAGATATTTGAATCAGGCAAGTAGGTCCCTGATATTTGGGAATGTCCACAACCATTTGGACCAAATGGGCTCATGGACATTTTGGTTTTGTTTGTTTTTAATTTTTATTTTGTATTGGAGTATAGTTGATTTATGATCCTGTGTTAGTTTCAGGTATACAGCAAAGGGATTCAGTCACACACATATGCATATATCTATTCTATTCTTTTTGAGATTATTTTCCCGTATAGATGTAGTACAAAATATTGAGTAGAGTTTCCTGTGCTATGTAGTAGGTCTTTGATTATCTGCTTTACATGTAGTACTGCTGCTGCTGCTAAGTCGCTTCAGTCGTGTCCAACTCTGTGCGACTCCATAGACGGCAGCCCACCAGGCTCCCCCATCCCTGGGATTCTCCAGGCAAGAACACTGGAGTGGGTTGCCATTTCCTTCTCCAATGCATGAAAGTGAAAAGTGAAAGTGAAGTCGCTCAGTCGTGTCCAACTCTTCGCGACCCCATGGGCTGCAGCCTACCAGGCTCCTCCACCCATGTGGTATGTATATCTTAATCCCAAACTCCTAATTTATTCCTCCCCACCTTCCCCTTTGGTAACCTAAATCCATAAGTCTCTTTCTGTTTTGTGTTGTTTTGTTCAGTTGCTAAGTCATGTCTGACTCTCTGCAACTCCATAGACTGTATCATATGTGATACATATGAGTAATAATTCATACATACAATGAAATATTGTACTAAGTCACTTCAGTCATGTCCAACTCTTTGCGACCCTGTGGATTATAGCCCACCAGGCTCTTCAGTCCATGGGCTTCTCCAGGCAAGAATACTGGAGTGAGTCACCATGCCCTCCTCCAAGATGCCCTGGAGGAAGGCATAGCAACCTACTCTCCAGGACACCCTGGAGGAGATATGGTAGAATTGGTAGAATTGATCTGAAGGCCATGTGTTTGTGGACTTTTGTTTGTTGGGAGTTTTCTTTAAATCATGGCTTCAATTTCAGTACTTGTGAATGGTCTGTTCATATTTTCAATTTCTTCCTACTTCAGTTGTGGGAGATTGTACCTTTCTAAGAGCTTGTCCCGTTCTTCTCAGTTGTGCATTTTATTGACATATAGTTCCTTATTGTTGTTGTTGTTCAATTGCTAAGTCATGTCTAACTCTTTGCAACCCCATAGACTGCAGCATGCCAGGGTCCTCTGTCCTGCGCTATCTCCTGGAGTTTGTTCCAATTCAAGCAGTTCCTACTAGTAGTCTCTTATGATCATTTTGAATAGAACCAAATTTCAAAGATGTTTGGGGTGGACCAAATGTCTTGTGTATGTTTCAAAACAGGACCAATTTTCCTACAAGGAAACAATTCTGAACACTCTAAAGATTTTCCTTTTTAGCCTTTTTTTACTCCCAAATTACCAATTGTTTTTCTCAGTAACTAAATATTAATTACAAATCATGTATTAGACATCACTGGCAGTAACATAAACAATGACAGAGTGTTAAAGTGTAGTTAAAAATGTAGTTTTATCATCTAGGCAAAATTCTAATTTTATTGGGCACATCAAACCTAAATTGAGGTTCTACTCATAAGTCACCTGTCATTTTAGATGATATATCATAAACTAATTCATCATATGTCCATGACTAAGAGTGAGTAGTTGTGTGATATCTGCAGAGAACATTTGCATTTTTTAAGAGGATGATCCAATAGCTGACTCACTGCATTTGAAGGACTCCTGGTATGAAAACAGATTTAAAAGGAGAAAATTGGGGAACTGGAGGCCCAACAAAATAGAAGCCAAGTCTCTGACTAAAGCCAAACCAGAATTTTTTTCTCCCCTGTGGATTTTTTTCTCCTCTACTGGAGACAATTCTCTTGTAATGTAGTTAAAGAAAGTGAAATATGCAAACTGACAAAGACAGCAACAGAAACTTCCAAGGCCTCTGAGGCTTTCAGAACAGCTGTCATGGAAGTGGACTTGGTTGACACCAAAATAACAGTGATGCAATATGAGTGCCTTTTACTTATGACAGTCTCTGCATTTATCAATTGCAAATGTACTATGTATACAGCCAGCGATTTGTCAAGAAGTGTGTTAGAAAGGTGTTTGGCCCAGATAAAAGGGCCTGTATGTAGAAAAGTTTTGTTTCTCTGAACTATATGCTCAGTAATAAAGAGAAAGGACAATAATATGTGTCTCATCTTGCCTGACCACAGAGATAGTTGTCCTCAGAAACCTGGCTTCATATTCTATAAAATGCATATATAAACGATCTACAGTGATAATAAAGGCTTGTTTTCTGGCTTAGATGTAACATAAGGAAATTCATACATAACCAGTAAATTCTGTCACATTCCATCATCCAAAGTCAACACCTCCTGTCTCTCTATACTGCTTGCCTTACTTTCGAGACAGATTCAAACAGAAGCTGAGCAGTCTGCTCTCTTCATGGTCTTAGGCAATCAGAATTTTGATTTTCTTCCTTTCTGTATCACAGAAATAAAAAAATTAAAAATACTTTGGAATAAAAATGATTCTTTGTGTGTGTATGTGTGGCTGTGGCGAGTCTCCGGTTTTGCACAGGGCTTTCTCCATTTGCCGTGACCGGGGGCTGCTCTCTGTTGCGGGGCACAGGCTTCTCATTGCAAAGATCTCTCTAGTGTCAGCACAGGGGCTTCAGTAGTTGCAATACGTGGTCTCGGCAGTTGCAGCCTCCGGGCTTAGAGCGCTGGCAGAGTAGATGCAGCGCACAGGATTAGTTGCTCCACAGCATGTGGGGTCTTCCCGGACCAGAGATCAAACAGGGTCCCTTGCATTTTAAGATGGATTCTTAACCCCTTGACCACCAGGGAAGTCCACAAATTATAATTCTTAATGGTTAGGCATAAAGATTTTTTGGCGTAACATAAATAAATATTTTGTACAAATTCTAAAATTCTATATGGGTGATTGACTTAGGCATCCTATGTCCATCTTTTGTATTCACTTAGTTTGTAAAAGAAACTCTTTAATACAAATAAAAAGCAAAGGACTGTATATATGGACACAGTAGGCTACTCTGATAAGCATGGTACATAAATCCTTTAAAAGCACGCCTAAAAAAAATTCATCTCACAGAGATTGTGCTCCCTCTTTTGAAGTCATTCAATAGATGAGTGAGGGTGCTTATTTATAATGGAATCTAATTATTCCCATAAAGATTTATGGTTACAAAAATTAAGGTTAAAAGAGGAAAGGATCCCCTTCATCAGGAACTTTAGTGAAAAAGTAATGTGCTATGACCATATGCAACCATCAGGGACCACATTCATTTTCCTCTTCCTCCTCCGTTCCATAACTGAGACAAAATCAGATAGAGATAGATCCTAATCCAATTTGAAGCTCGGCCACTTGATGAAAGATTGTGATTTTGAATCATACTCAACAAGGACAGTGCTTTGCACTCAGAATTATACAATATTCATTGGGAGCTGTATGTTCTTCTCTAAACCTCTTTCCTTTCTGCACTTGTTTCCTGGTTAGAAGCAATGCCTGCCACAACTCATATGCATATAAGATAGAAACTTGGAAGATAAATTGATTGTCTGTGATTTAATGTGGGTATTAATAATGAGTTTCCTCTCCAACTGGGATTCATGTTTGAGATTTAAGTGCTTTGGTCTGAAGGAAGAAGAGTCGGGGAGTTCACTGATTGAGCACTTTCCTCTGCAGTCTTAACGGTGTGTTAACGGAGAGCTAGGTAGGTGGTGGTGGGGGGGTGGGGAGTGGAAAGAGGTGGAAGGGAAATAAAGATGGATGAGAAAGACTACACTGATAATAAACACAGTGCTCACTGTTCATCTAGCTTTCTCACCACCCCATCACTTAACCAATTCTTAAAGGTTGATGGCCACCCACTCCAGTATTCTTGTCTGGAAAATTCCATGGACAGAGAAGCCTGGTGGGCTACAGTCCACGGGGTCACAAAGAGTCGGAGACGACTGAGTGACTAACACTTTACAAAGGAGAAGATAATGTATTTGCAGCAGAAAAACTAAATACTGTCCTTGCATCTGTTATCTATTGCAGTTTAAGGAAGTACCCCCAAGACATCCCTAGTCACACTGCAAAGGGACAAGGATACAGGAACAACATGATTCCTTAGACAGTTGTATCTACCACAGATAATAATAAATGTCTTCAGTGTACTAGTGAAAGTGAAATGAAAGTAGTGTAAATGTTAGTCTCTCAGTTGTATCCAAGTCTTTGTGACCCCATGGACTGTATGTAGCTCAGCAGGCTCCTCTGCCCATGGAATTCTGCAGGCAAGAATACTGGAGTGGGTAGCCATTCCCTTCGCCAGGGAATTTACCCCACCCACCCTGGGCTCTAACCCAGGTTTTCCATATTGCAGGCAGATTCTTTACCATCTGAGCCACCAGGGAAGCCTAATAAGCATGTAAAAAAGAAAAATCACTGTCATTAACTTTGGAAATGTCTTTATTTGTAATCACTGAAAAAGCATTTTATTTATCAACCAAGTAATACGGAAACTTAACCATTAAAGTGATTCCAAGCTTGAAATTGGCTGTTTTTTAATAGTGAGTCTTGTATAGGTTGGAAAGACATTTATGTTTGGTGGGTTGAGGTTATTACCCACATCCCCTCATGTTTAATAATGTAAGGGCTGGGTTTGTGGAGAAATTTAACAATATATAGTGCTATGCACGTCTGCAGAAATATGGTAGTAATTTTTGATATAAGAGAAATTTCGTTGGGTTCTGAAATGTACATGACAACATCTTTATCCTATCAACTTTATGGATGTTTTCTATTTAGAGGGATGCAAGGTATTTAGGAGATAAACTTGACACAGCATTGCTATCTGCTATTATAAATGTTAAATTTTAAAACTGTGTTTTGAAAATAAGTGGAAAAGGTTATCTCTGAGAGAAACCACAGAAAAAATATGAAGATAATATAGTGCTTCACTTATCTCCTGAAGTATAATTCCTTTCTTCATCCATCAACAAATTCATTTATTTACTAAGTTCTTGATAAGGTTATAGGCCTCAGCTAAAAACAAAACAGCAAAAAATAATAATATTCCTACCATCATGAAGCTTACAATCTAGTAGAGTTATGTGTAAGAAATAAACAAATGCTATCCTGTCAGATGATTTGAGTGCTGAGGAGACAGTGAAAGAAGGGGAGGGAGAAAGCCTCAGGAGTGGGGGGTTTTGTGATTTTCTGTTAGTCGCTCAGTTGTATCCGATTCTTTGCGACCCCATGGACTGTAGCCAATCAGGCTCCTCTGTCCATGGGATTCTCCAAACAAGAATACTGGAGTGAGTGGCCATTCCTTCTCCAGAGGATCTTCCCAACCCAGGGATTAAACCCAGGTCTCCCTCATTGCAGGCAATTTCTTTACTGCCTGAGCCAGAGAAGCACTGTTTCATATTATGGAACTAGGCCTAAATGGGAAAAGAATTTGATAAAGAATAGATCCATGTATATGCATAACTGAATCACTTTGCTGTGCACTTGAATCTAACACAACAGTGTTCATCACCTATACACTGACATGCAATAAAAAGTTAAAAAATAAATAAATTAGGTGGTTTGAGAAGATGTCACCGAATAGATGCTGTTTGAGTAAAGAGCTGAAAGGAATGAAGAACTAAGCAATGGCCTGAGGGAGGCAGGTGCTGGCCAGGTTGATGGAAAGCCATGAGGCCAGAGGGCTTGGGTGAGGTGAGCACAGGGGGATTTGCAGGAGGTGACTCTGGGGAGGGCTGCACAGAGGGAGGCATTTTGTGGGAGCCTCCAAAAGCTACTTGAGCCTTGTCAGCCTTTTGGGTGTCACCTGGGTGATGTTGGGAAGCAATTACAGGGATTGGTGCACAGGACTGGTACCATGTGATTTACATTCTAAAAGAATTATTCTAGCACCATGTTGAAAATAGGCAGTGAGTCAAATGGTAAGGGAAGAAACATTTAGGCTCATTGGGAACCTATGACCATAATCACTTATGCTCGCTTAGTGGCCTTGGGCATAGGAATTGCAGCAGAGGTGAGAAGTGGTCTGGTAATGGAAGAATTTAGAAGAAGGAGATACAAACTTAGCCAGTATATTTGAGAGGGGCTGGGCTTCCTAGATGGTGCAGTGGTAAAGAATCTGCCTGCCAATGCAGGAGATGCAGGAAATGCTGTTTCAATCCCTGGATCAGGAAGAACCCCTGGAGGAGGAAACGGCAACCCACTCCAGTATGCATAATTGGAAAACCCCACGGAGAAAGGAGCCTGGTGGGCTATAGTCCAGGGGGTCGCAAAGAGTCAGACATGACTGGGCACACACAAACACACTTGGATTGGTGCTATA
This sequence comes from Cephalophus harveyi, assembly GCA_006410635.1. NCBI lineage: Eukaryota > Metazoa > Chordata > Mammalia > Artiodactyla > Bovidae > Cephalophus > Cephalophus harveyi. The sequence continues at coordinate 61,353 of SJYT01082403.1, forward strand.
TTTGTCAACTTCATGTTGCAATTGCAGACCACCCCAAATATTCTCCCAGATCTCAGAAATTTACAAAAAGTTACCAAAAAAGCATTGATGTCTTGCTCAGGCAGCTGTGAGCTTGGTCACCAATGAGTCTCCCTGACTCTCTGTCATGGAGAGACTCTCCCTACTCTGCATGTCTCTTTCTTCTGTTTTCCATGAATCCCAGAATCCAGGTTGGAGAAGCCGTTCCAATTAGTGACCCTCCAATCTTCTTAAAAGTGGGCATTCTTCTTACAATTTGTGTGGCGACGAGGTGTCAAACACATCTTAATGCTCGCATCTCCTTAACCCAAAGCAACATTGCCAAGTCCATGGTCAGTGGGGTGGACACAGACACCCCTCCTTTGGGGAGGACCCGGACTCTTTATGTGACAGAGAAGGGAACAAGTCATTGGAAACCGTAATACAACCTTCCTCATCACAGACTGAGAGAAAAATCTGGTTCTTCTGGTTGACCTGAGCAACCAGCAAGAGTTGTTGTCCACTGAGATGGGAAAGACGATAGTGGGAATAGACTTAACAATATATGTTAAAAATGATAATGACAATGTCACATTATCTCAGTTATTTTAAACATTAAAAAATTATTGTGAGATATAGAAAATACGTTATTCTGGATATCTGATCAGTTGTAAAAAGACCGCAGGATAACCAAGGGAGCAGGTCATTATCATTTGAAGTGAAATAACTACACAGTTCAGCACAATTAACATGGTGTCATGGAAATATCTGCTTTCATAAAGGTGGCCCATTTCAAAGGCATATCATTGTTATTCACAGATCACCAGCTGCATGTAAGGGACAGTGATATTGAAGCAGCCTTTCACTTCACAACTTAAAGAGTCATAAATATTGCTCTCCATGATAGAAATAGAAAGCCAGTATAAAACTGCACTGAATAATTAGCAAGGAACTTATCCCTTGTGTACAAGTAGTGTTTTGCAGCCTTTGTGAAAGCACTGTTTTGCATGTTCCTTACATCCCTTAAGCCTGCTGGTACATGGGTTTCTGAAGAGTGAGGGAGGGTTGATCAGGTTTTGGCAGAGATCAGCAAAATTTGCAAGCATTTTAGTCTCCATCAAGACTCATAAACTATTTTGGAAACTACAGGACAAAAAAAAACAACCCATCCAAGCAGAAAATTAAAAAGCAATCTGCCAGTTCAGTGGAACTCAACCTTTGCTAGGCTGCAAACGCTGGTAAAATGGTTAAATATCCATTCATGATTACTCAAAGACACAAAGCTATGATTGAAACATGAAAAAAAAAAATGTACGTATAGGCTATGGGAGGACTGGCAGAGTGGAGGAGAAAACAGGGTTAAAATGTGCAGCTCATAGAGCAGGGTGGGGCTTGAGGCATTTTTGTTTTTGTTTCTGGTTTGTTTTTTTTTTTTTAATTTTATTTTTACTTTATTTTACTTTTGTTTTGTTTTTAAAGTGGATTTCTACCAACATGCTGAGAACCCTGCATTTAAGTGTGATGGGATGGAGAAGGGGGTTAGCTCCCACAACTGCTGGTGCTCCAAAGAGGGAGCAGGTCATTATTATTTTTTTTTTGATGTATAATTTTTTGTATTTATTAATGATTAGTAGTAAGAGTTAGAGGAGATAAAGGAATATTACAACTTGATGAGTAGAAAATAAAAGAATTTGTACAACTCCCTTAAAAAAGGAAATGGTTATTTATCATTTAAATTTATATTTATACTATGTAGTGACAGATTTAAATATCTGTAAAAGTTCCAGTAGATACTAGTAATGTTCAAAAATAATTTTTTTTAAAGTAAGTACATGAAACTGTGAAGATACTCTTTCAGTTTCACAGACGTTCAAAGTACATCTAAGAATTCTGTGCATGAAAGCTGTCCTTTTTTTCCTGTTTTTGTGTTCGAATGTCTGCCTAAGATTGCCTTTGAGTCCAGAGTGGTGCTCATTTTCTCACTTGATGATAATATAGTTGCCAAAGTCAGCAGTTGCATAACTCAAGAGATGTTTGTTGTGTTGACTGTCAAATTCTTAAAAAAAAAAACTTAAAAAAAAAAACTGTTGATGAGACAAAGCTAAGTTTATTAGGTGTGCAGCACTAAAAGAGAGCGTTACCTCATCAGTGCAGTGTCTTGAGGGGAGAAGTTGGAGGAGGATATTTATAGAGGTGTCGGTATCAGGCTGAGTGATTTTAAGGTCGATCTTGCATCAGGAGTGCTGGTTAGGACTGGGAAGAGTCAGTGAGTAATAAATAGTTTTGCAATCTGTGAGCACCGTGAGGCAGGAGTCTTAAAGTGTTTGGATGAGCAAAGATCTTAGTATTGACAGGTAAGCTATTCAGCTGCTTCATGACCGTAAGGTGCAGTGGTAGAGTCCATGTGCCAATGCAGGAGATACAAGAGATGGCAGGTTTGATCCCCGGATCAGGAAGAATCCCTGGAGGAGGAAATGTCAGCCCACTCCAGTATTCTTGCCTGGAGAATCCCATGGACAGAGGAGCCTGGCGGGCTGTGGTCCATGGTGTTGCAGAGTCAGACACAACTGAGTACACATGGGGATGAGACCTTACCTTCAGAAGCGGTTAAGCAATCTTTATTGGCTTCAGTATCATTCAGTACTGGGCCAGGGAACTCTATTAGTCTAAACTCTATTGAAATTTTACCAATTCTGTGAGATTTTGGAAGAATCTATTCCATGTCTCAGAGGAGTAAAATCTCTCTGATCTCATTCTCTGCCAGACATCTCATCAAGAAAGGATGAAACTCAAAAACACTGAATTGTAGATTTCAAGTGGGTGAATTATAATATCTCAATAAAACCTTACAAACAGAAGTAAAATCAAATAAGGAAAAAGAAAAGGAATAACAGAATGCTGAAATTGTCATTGTATTATAAACAATAGAGGTTGATAATAGAAATATTGCAATTAGCCTGTTATCTAAAAGACAGGTTTTGACATTAATACTGATGGAGCTCCTTTCTCTGCTTTTCTAGCCCCATCAATGATCATTTTGTCTGTCTGTTGAACTCATGTAAGTCCCCAGATGTGGCACTGTTACGTGCCCCAAGGAGAGGAAGCAATTATAGCCTACCCGCGTTGGTTAGAAGCTGGGCCTTACACAAACTCCTGGGTTACCAAAAAGAGGAAACGCATCAAGCAACGGGACACGCAGTGGCCCCCTTCGGCTTGGTGTGTCTGTTTTTGGTGCTGGTCCTCAGTTGTGTAAAACTCTTGACTCTGCACCCCTTCAGACTATAGCCTACCATGCTCTTCTATCTGGGGGCTTTTCCAGGCAAGAATATTGGAGTAGAATGCCTTTTTCTCTCCTGAATCTCCATTGTCTGCTGTGTTGGCAGTTGGATTTTTTTACTCACTGAGCCGTTGAGAAGCCCACCCTTCAGGGGCTAAGATAATTAGGAGGCCAGGCATCAGAACTCTTGAACACCCCTGTTTGTTCTATGTCTAGTAAACATCCCTCACACTATTAGAAAACTGTCTCCTGCCTTTTGGGAACTGTTTTCATGTTATGATATGTTTTGTTTTGAGCAATCCCATGGTTGAAGAATTTGCAAGTTGTTTCATTTGACCGAAGGAGAACTTGGTTGTCAAGTTTCACATCCCAAAGGTGCCCTCAAATATAAAACTTGTCTCTGTCATTTTGGATTTCTGATGGCAATTCCTCTGAGTCCAGAAAACCTGTAAATCATAATTAAGCTAAAGATAACTCTACCATGGATCCTTTATAGTGCCTGTTCTTTTCAGAACATAGGGAAACAGGAACAATTTATCACCTCTGCCTTCACCCCATCCCGCTCCTAGTCCTGTGTTTCAGAACTAAAAAAGAATGAATACAAAATTGCTTCTGTCACGAGAGAGAAGCAATAGATCCAGTAATTTCCCTGTCAAGAGTTTTGGTGAGAGAAGTATTCTGAAATTACGATACAATACCAGCCTCATGGAGGATTTCCTATGTACTGTATTTGTTGATCTACCAATTGAATAAAAAATACCCCATCGCACATTTCTTCTTTCAGATCTGATAGGAAAGATCTATCAGCTACTGTGGCTTTGACATTTAAGATAGTTTGTTTGTTTTGTCATTGGTTGGTTGGTTGGTTTGACAGAAGTATAATTAGGAAATAAAACTTGAATTCCTCAAGTCAATTCTATTTCACTGATGAGGCAACTTTGATCCCTTCAAATTTCCACAATGTTTCAGAGGTGCTTAGTGAAAGAACCAGAATTTAATATCAGTTCACTCTGACATATCTGCTGTTAAATATTTTTAATATTGCGTTCTTCTGCCTTCTGTAAAGCTTACACACATATAGACTTTGATTCAATAAAACGAGCATAGATTTTGACTAAAGTTCTGAAAGGGGGAAGAAATCTTATTCAAAGATATCAAATTTGTCATAGGTTGGTAGAATGCAAACTCAAACTGTGTTCTTGCTTGTCAACCTTCAAGCTTTATTTACAACTAGAATATGGAGATATTGCTAGTACTTTCCTTATAAGGCAATGCTAATATCTGCAAATCATAAATATACACACACACACACTCACATTTATCTGTATGTATACATGTAAAACTGTCTGCCACATAATAAATACTAAATAAATTTGATATTTAAAAAAGAAATAGAATTTGAAGTGTACTGTGTGTTGATTTTTATATATGTGATCCATTGTGAAAGGAAGATCTTTGGAAGAGCGTCATTATGCTTTGAAATCATGAAATACAATGAGAAAGGTATATGATTAAATAAAAATGCATTGTGTAAGAGTAAGGCTTTCCAGGCAGGCTTTGCCACTTTGTTCTGGCTCTCCAGGAATATTGCTTACATCGTGGGCTTTCACAGGCCTGATGTTTTCCTGTTTTTAGTTGTTATTCCCTTTCAATGCTTTTAGGTGTGTGTGAGTTATATTATTAACAGCCGCAACAAAACATAGGTATGTTTACAAATGCCATTTGTAAAAGACGACTATCTAGGAAAGATGTTGTTGTACAGGATGGTGTTTGTTTACCTTCCTGCTACTTATGAGGGAAAGGAGCACACGATCCCATAAAACTGATAGGGATCTTTTAAGTAACTTTGTCACCAGAAAGGTCCTCCCTGGCCCTGCCTTGGACACACTATCCATGAATGATTTATTACCAGGATATTATTGAATTGCCCATGTTGCTAAGTTAATATTAATAGTAAGAAAAACTAGCTGTGATTGGGGTTGATATAACTGAAAACTACAGTCACCTCAGGGCGGAAATTATTATTTTAATCTTAGCCATGAAGATAAAGATGTCCTCAGGCACTCAAGTCCTTAAGAATTAGGTGAAGTATTCTTACCAGAAAGTGGCAGGCGGCCGGGGAAAGGTGGCTCATGTCTCTCAAGGAAATTAAAGCCATTTGGATTCTCTGTTCTGGTGTCTCTTGTTTAGTTCTTCTGTAAATTAGTTTTGATGAGGAGCTCTGGCAAATATTTGGGTTCTATAAATTCAGTGTGATAAAAAGAAAAAACATCCCAGCTGGCAGCTAGACTCTCAGGGAGTTACAGAGCATTGAAATAAAAACCACAGTGGACAAAATAAAGTGTGCTGTGATTTACAAAACATCTGTATTGTACCAGTTCAGACCACCGTCACCAGTGTTCTAAGCACTAGCTCCTCTTTTAAGGGATCCTTTAGATTTTTGTGTTTTGAAATAAGATTCGAGGCAGACTGATCCAGCAGGAACTCCAGGATTTTCTGGATCAGAATGTAGAGACATGTATTCTGAGAGTCCTGTTGCAGGTGTATGCTGTGCTCAATCATGACCCACTCTTTGTGACCTTGTGAACTGTAGCCCACCAGGCTCCTCTGTCCATGGGATTACCCAGGCAGGAATACTGGAGTGGGTTGCCATTTCCTCCTCCAGGGGATCTTCCCAACCCAGCGATCAAACCCAAGTTTCCTGCATTGCAGGTGGATTTTATTTATCACTGACCATCCTCTTTTAGCAAATCTGCTTATTCATAAATTCAGAGCAACCCCAGCTCAGACCACCTTATTAATTCCCCTAGCCCCCCAACCCTAAGAGCAATCTCCCCTTTAGAGAAATCCCCTGGTTCTGCTGGGCTGCATTTCCTTGTATAGCAATCTCATTGGCTTAACCATTTGACTATGATGGTTTTGGTGTGTGTCAGTTGCCTTTGACAGGTAATATTGGAAAAGTGGAAAAACCAGAGATAACTGTGAGTTAAAAATCATAAGATGTGCAAGAATATTGGAGTGGGTTGCCATTCCCTTCTCCAGGGGATCTTTCTGACCTACGGATTGAACCTGGGTCTCCTTCATTGCAGGAAGATTCTTTACCATCTAAGCCAGCAGGGAAGTCCTAGTGGCTTATGAAAGGAGCCAAGAATTTTGAAATTGATTTGGTAGGAAGTTTCTCACGTTCTTCATGAGCAGAAAAGGGGCCTGAATGCAAGCATGTTTAGTTTTTTTTGTGTGTTTGTGGCATTCAAGTGTTGCACAATGCAGAGATCTGTTGGGTGGATAGTAAGATGAGCTACCAAAGAAAGAATTTAGAAAATCTAAAGGTAAAATAGAATGTCTGTCTAGTCAAAGCTATGGTTTTCCCTATAGCCATGTACCGATGTGAAAGTTGGACCATAAGGAAGGCTGAGTGTCGAACAATTGATGCTTTTAAACTGTGCTACTGGAGAAGACTCTTGAGACTCCCTTGGACTGCAAGGAGATAAAACAAGCCAATCCTAAAGGAAATCAACCTTGGATATTCATTGAAAGGGCTGAAGCTGAAGCTCCAATGCTTATGCCACCTGACGCAGAGAGCCAGCTTATTGGAAAAGACCCTGATGCTGGGAAGAACTGAAGGCAAAAGGAGAAGGGGCAGCAGAGAATGAGATGGTTAGAAAACATCACCAACAGAAAGGACATGAATTTGAGCAAACTCTGGGAGATAGTGGAGGACAGGGAAGTCTGGTGGGCTGCAGTCCATGGGGTCGCAAAGAATTGGATATGACTTAGCAGCTGAACAACAGTAGTATCCAAGTCCGGCTTTCACTGGTATTCTTGTTTTACATAAGAATCTAGTATTCTTATGATCATTTTCTCTTCTGTTATTTTGAAACTTTAATTAATCCTTAGCTTGCAAATTTGTCTGATCTCAAACTTTTACAATATTCTTCTCATGTTTATTCTTAATTTATGCATTTCAAGCCATTTTAATGAGAATTGTTGATGCTGTACATTTTTATGAGGAAAGCATATGCTTAAGACTGTTTAAATTACTAAATTGATAACATACGCCACATTTAGTTCTCATGTAAGATCTCTTTACTGTAATCCTTTACAGTTTTTAGCATTTCAGTACAGTTTTGATTTAACTCTAACAGAGCAAAACACATTTTATTTATTTATATTGCATCAATGTTAAAGGAAATCTTTACACAAAAATGTGATTATGTGTTTTAAATATCTGTGCTGTAAGGGAAAACATATTGGCTTGGGAGCTTAATCAAGTTACTGGAAACCTTAGAAATTACCAGTAAAAAAGGTTAAAGCAATAATTTAGCAATTATTTTGATTCATAGTTTGAATGAGTCACTTGAGACTGAGATTGCCTATCAGATCATGGAGTATGCATAGATCTGTTTGCAGCTTTCCTGACATAGAATTATTATTTGAAAAGTATTTTGAGTTTCACAGAGGAAGGCTCTTGTTTTCTATAAATTCATGTTAATGTGAATTTGAAGTACCTGACAAATCTCATTAAATTAAATTTATCCTGTTAATCTAGGGACAGAGCACACTGATCTTCTAACAAGAAAGAGCAGAGTGAAGGATTGAAAGAACATCAATAAATAAAATAGTCATTTGCTGAAAATTCTTGCCCTGAGAGGCAGAAGCCTGTCCAGATAAAGCACATCCATATATCAACTTCCCTGGCAAGGACATCATGCAGACAGAAGAACAAGCTCTATAACAGGTTGAGAAAAACCTTAATGGTATATATTGGTTAAGTCTCTATGGTATTAGCTTGGTATTCTAAGATTCAAAGGATTGGATCCACTTAAAGTAAACATCAAAAGAGACAGCTTGTCACCTTAAGAGCTCCTGTCAAAGCAATCACTTTGAAGTTTTCAAGTGTGAAAATTAAAAGGGTTAACATTAGATTGATGGGATTTGGGTGAGCAGGATGCCTAGGCATGAGATGTAGGTTATTTGAAGACTAGTTGAGTCCTCTCTGAATGCCACTTCTATACTCAAGACTTGTACAGACTGTTTTAGCGCAGAGAAATGATTTGTCCCCCAGTATCCAGGAGTCAGAAATTTGAACCTTGCAAGTAGGGTTCAGCCCCCTTTGCCTCAGACTCTCCTAGTTATCAAAGCTGGCTCATCATCAACATCAAAGTGGGTGCTTTTAAAATACAGACTGCAGGGTCAGCAGCTCGGAGTGCCTGCATTTAAGGCAGTAGGATTCCATCATCTGTATTCATTTTATAAAACACCTCCAGGTGATTCTGATAACCCAGGTGCTTGGGAAATTCTATCCTAGGAAAAATTATGCAGAATTCCTGATTTAGGAATGTATGTGTATGCATATGTGTTTGTGTATATGTGTGTTCTCCCTTCTCTTTCCCAAGATGCTAACAACTGTTTACTCTTCAGAGTTGTGATTGTAATGTATATGGTTATGATGTTTACGTATATCACAAGGTGGTTGTTTAGTGAGTAAGTCGTGTCCAACACATTTGCCATCCCATGGACTGTAGCCCATCAGGCTCCTCTGTCCACAGGATTTCCCAGGCAAGAATACTGGACTAGGTTGCCACTTGGTTCTCCAAATTTGCATGAATTAAGATTTTTGGAATAATAGACCAAGAAATTCTTTAAAAAGTTGTTTTCTCTCTTTTTCTGCTTCCAGAGACCAGTACAGTGTTTGTTCTGTTCATAGTCTATGCTGCTGCTGCTGTTAAGTCACTTCAGTCGTGTCCGACTCTGTGTGACCCCATAGACGGCAGCCCACCAGGCTCCCCTGTCCCTGGGATTCTCCAGGCAAGAACACTGGAGTGGATTGCCATTTCCTTCATAGTCTATACTCAGTAAATAAATCAATTAACAAGAGAAGATATTTAGGAAGAATTTAGTGAGTAAAATCTGTTCTCTCCAAAATGTTTTCATATTCCGCATCTTCAGTTCAGTTCAGTCGCTCAGTCGTGTCCGACTCTTTGCGACCCCATGAATCGCAGCACGCCAGGCCTCCCTGTCCATCACCATCTCTCGGAGTTCACTCAGACTCACGTCCATCGANAAAGTGAAAAGTCAAAGCGAAGTCGCTCAGTCATGTCTGACTCAGCGACCCCATGGACTGCAGCCCACCAGGCTCCTCCGTCCATGGGATTTTCCAGGCAAGAGTACTGGAGTGGGGTGCCATTGCCTTCTGAAATCTTAAATATTCTGCTACTGGTTGATTGCAGGGGTGAACAATAATAATGGCATTTGTTATACATCATGACTGTGTAAATACTTTTCATAGTAGAGGCAAGTCTACAATGGCTAGGATTCTGAACATACTCAAGATCCTTTTTTAAGAATCTTGAGAGAGAATGACCAAATAAATTGTTCTTTCTTATATTCTAAAAATTGCTCTAAATGATACCTTTTAGTTTTTTCTTCTGGATAAAGACGCATATGCTTTGTTCATTATATCCTGGTTCCTTCTAGCTATTCTTTAATATTTTTCCCCCTTTTGTTCTAACTTTTTTTGCTTCATGTTTGGACTGTGATTCTCTTGTACATTTACCCTTCTCCCTCAAAATGCCTGTAGTTTCCAGCTGCCTTCTACCATCACACCCTCATCTGCTTCTTAGATATCCTTGGTCTTGCTCTCAGTTATGCCGTCTGCTTTTCTAGTGAATCCTTTTTTCCTGGAGAATCCTGTCTTGGAGATCTTCACTGTCTAGTCCAATCTGCACTGTACTAGAATTCCCTTTTCCCAGCTCTCCCAGCTTGTGTCTCTTCTCTCTTGAATCATCTGTTTTATGCTTTCTTTATTTTCATTCTTGTTTTGCTGATTTACATTCTAAAGTTGTTTCTTTGAGAGGGTCATTAGGGAGCAAGCTTTCTGAGCCTGTATGGGACTGAAATGTCTGAAATGTTTCTCTTCTCATGGTTAGGTTTCCAGGTGGCCCAGGGCCCACACTTGCCCTATCAAGGTTCCAGGAGATATCCTTGACAACACTTTTCTTCAGAGCCAGTTTTTTAAAATGAGTTTAATTTTTTCTTTGTCGTGAATTAGGTTTTCCTTAAATGTTGGGTGGTTTTTAAAGATGTTTAAGATGGGGCTGTAGAAGACTTACTTGTGTTGCTAGGCTTCTTTATGAGAATAGATAGGGAGCTGGCTCTTAAACGGTGGGGAACCCTTGAATACCAGTGTGCAGGAGTTTTGTTTTGGTGTGCCAACACTCAAACCTGTTTTCTAAAGTTAGACAAGAGTCTTGCGTGGTGTTCCTCCCTCTCCTACCTTTTGTAGGTAAACTCCTGACTGTCAGGAGTGAAAGAAGTGTGGATGTTCTCCTATTAATAGACTTTGCTGTTATGTTAGCCTTTTAAAGAGTTTTCTTATTCTCATCTTCCAATTTATCTTCAGGACTTTCCTGGATTGGGATGGGAATAGGATTAAATTTCTCTGTCCTGGTGTTTTTGTACCCCATTTAAGATTGTGGTTAGTGTCCTCTAGAAATTTGTTGTCTTATGAATCTCTAGTTAAAGATTGTAGATTGTGCACAAGCATCTACTCCACTAAAAGGTAAACAATTTCAAATGTATAACCCCACAAGAAAGGGAAGAATGGATGAAGAGATGAGCCACAAAATTTGGAAACGATACAGCAGAAGTGGAAGTGGCGTGTGGCTTAGCAGAGCTGACAGACTTGTGACAGAGCAAATGTTGTAGTGGTCACTCTGCTCCAGAATGAGAGGGTGTTGAACGGTGGCAGGGATGAGCTGGCGAGTGAGTACTGTGCACAGACTGGAAGCCGTCCCTCTTCCCCTGCTCGGCTCCCAGAAAGTGGCAGCCTGGCCTTTGCCTCCTGATGGATCGCAAGGTTTTTGTCTAGGTGATCTGACTAACCCATGAGGAAACACCTGAAGATACTGACATTGAAAGCTCCTTGATAAAATGGCTCAGCCTAATCCCCTGTAATGGTCCCTCATGTTTGACAAGCCTCCTAAAAAAGCTTTGTGGTCCGTTGCATTAAGAATGAATATCTGAAATAGGCCTCAACACAGAATGTAGACCTTAAAACTAGCAATGAAAAACAACTGGAAAGAATGAAACTATGCAGGTAGAAGAAGAAAAAAACCCCAAACTACTCCTTAGAGAGAGAGGTTTTTACAGTCATGTAACACGGACACGACTGAGTGACTGAACTGAATTGAATAGAATAATCTATGAAAGCATAATTTAAGCAATTAAAAATAGCCTTTGGAATTTTAAATATGAGAGTAGAAACAAAAAGCCCAGTAGGTGGCTTGCAAGAGACTGTTTCCCAGAAAGTAAGGGTTTTAGAAGCTAGAGGTAGGACATAACAGAGAAAATTGGAGAATCAAAGGATCATTCCACAAGGTCTTTTAGTACTGAAGGAGGTGAGTTTCCAAGTAGATGAAGTCCATTGGATGAGTGATGGAAAAGAGACAGCTAGAGAATTTTAGAACATGAAGAACAGAAGGAAGAGGCTGGAAGCTTCCAGTGAGAAAAAGGGTTGGACGAAGGAATTGAGGTGGCTTCAGTCTACACATCGAAATTGTAGGCTGGCAGGAAAGAGACTGTCTTCAGGATTCTGAAGGAAAATGGTTTCCAACCTGGAATTCTTTACCTAGCCAAATTGTCAAGTGTGAGGACAAAGCTATTTTCAAATTCACTATGTCTTCATGTTTATCTCTGCTGCATTCTTTCTCCAGAAGGCATGGAAAGTGGTACTAAGTGAAAATAAGGAAGTGCCTTAATCAGGAGGAAGACAGGATGTGAGAGCATGAGGTCTGGTGTAGGATGGAAACGTGGGAACCATGGGATGCTAGTGAACGGACAGCGTAGGGTGACAGATGTGTATTAGATGCAGTGACAGTCATTCCAAATTGGAACAGATCAGAAGGCTCAGGGATAGTCTTCAAGATGAAACTGGCGTGTCTGAATGAGCACCTCGAGAAAAGAATTTAGAAAACTAGTGAAAGATTGAGTTACTGACAGATACAGAGAAAGTAAAGCAATGACAAGACAGTTATTAATTAGTGGGAGAACTTTTGATTGTGCTTAAGACGGAAAACAAGGACTTCCCTGGTGGTCTAGCAGCTAAGACTCTGCTGCCAATGCAGGGGGCCCAGGTTCGGGGGCCCAGGTTCGAGCTCTGGTCAGGGAACTAGAATCCTGCATGCTGCTGCTGAGAGTTTGCATGCTACAGCCAAAAGATCCATGTGCTGCAGCTGAGACCCTGCGCAGCTAAATTAAGTAATTTTTTCAATGGGAAAAAGCTGTGGCTTATCATACGGCTTAGTTGTGAATTGTATTTACAGAATCATAGTGTGAAGACTCGGAGAAGGCAATGGCACCCCACTCCAGTACTCTTGCCTGGAAAATCCCATGGACGGAGGAGCCTGGTGGGCT